>JASDQU010738313.1:381809-394729 GCA_032191745.1 Picea mariana
AGGGCACCCGTTTCTCAACCACATACTCCTTCTCCTCATTTTGCTAGCTTTCCCACATGGACTCCCAGATCATCGCTTTATGCTTCAGTTCTTTTTACCTGCACATCCGCAGGATCATGAACCCTCCATTTCATCCACCATCAGTTTGCCCATCTGCGAACCTATCTTCGTTTCACCTACCTCATACAGAAACTCGCCAATGGGGCCCCCACCCTTCATAAATTTTCCAAGAAATTTCTGCCCTCCCTGGGGCACTCATTTCACACTGGGGCACCCGTTTCTGTATTTGTACATTTTTCCAACATTATTCATTATTTATTGTACAAATGCCTTTATTTTCAGTCATTTCCTTTTTGTCGTCACCGTTGGTGACTTGCTGTCTCTTTTGGCCACACGCAACCCATATCACCCTTGGTTGGAGCCTTACTTATCATCTACCCTCACCGGCATCGTCCATATCTTCAGAGTACTCCACAAGTCACTTACCTCTACCCTCTGAATTTGTTCACCTTGTCCCGCCTCTGTCACAACTCATCCTCGGTCTTGGCATCCCCCTAACACTCGACCTTGTCACACGGTTGCGGCCATTGTTTATTTCATATATCCTCCAACCAAGGGCAGTCTTGAGTCTTCCCACTTCTTGACTTTGTCCATGTACCTCTGCCACCTCTTCACCTCAGTAGATTCTGTGAAGCCCTTTGCTTCTGGGAGTCACGTCCCCCTTTTGTCGACATCAGCACACTTTTCCAGAAGGGCGACAATATCTTGATTCTCATTTACTATTCAATGAGAGATCTCGGACGGCACAAGGGGAAACACCATTGCTCCCTGATGTCGTTGACCCCCATAACATTCGACGCCAACACTTTCTCATGTTGCGGTGGGTCTTACGTTGCGACTATTGCAATTATTATTATCAGTTGTCGAAGACCTCTGAACTTGGCAGGGCCATCACTTCCTGCATCATCGTCGTTGCTTGTTACTGCGATCATTTCCTATTGTTCAGAGTATGTTCCTTTGTAGAATTGTCGTCTGCCTTTATCATTCCGCCCTCGAGGGCGCTGCAGTTGTCTACACCAACATTTCCGTCATCTTTTTTCAGAGTTACATCATATGAGCATGGGGCATGCCCACCTCATTTGTACACAGTTGTATATTGTTACACACCTTGTGGAAGGTCGGGATCTACAGGTTCCTTTCTTCTCCAACGGATTGCTCTACACGGTCCCACTCTTTCTCTCCCTTACAACACCATTCTCAGTAAAAGAAACATTGATGGATTTCGGCTATACGTTTTGCTCCTAACCTCATCCATCAGGGGGCATCTGTTATCACTGAAATTTCGTCTGCACAGGGCGACAAGAACTCTGCATCGTCAAAACAGGACTGGAGTCATTCATGGCACAGGATTAATTCCACAACATTGCAAAAGGGTCAAAAACTATACAAAATGACCAAAAATTTGAAGGGTGCTTTACAGAACTCGGGTGCGCGCGCATATGCACGTAATAGCAATGTACAATGCACGCGTCAGCGCACGATGCACGGCTGTTGGGAGAAAAACCCGCGCACCTGCTAAACGGCGCATCTATTGAAATTGGTCGACCTCCCAACCACTAATGGATCAACTCCCAAGTCTATTTGACACCAAATCCAAGCTCAATCTGCGTGGTGGGCTGGTCAAAGACCTAATTGTGCCCTAAAGAGCCCCTTTCACATTCCAAAGAGGCCACATAATAACCCAATGCTAGGCTATAAAAAACCATGAATAACCATCACTTTCTCAAGGAATTCTATGCATTGTTATGCTGCTAAGATTGCTAGGGACTCATTCTTTGGCAATAGACATAATCAACACCATTTCATAGGGCTTTCCACCTCTCACTAGAGTGGATAAGCTTGGAGTTCATTCACCCACATTCTTCATCTTTTCATTGTAAGGAGAGCAATCAGTTGAGGGCCTCAAGAGCCTTCCATTGGAGAGGGAAGGGACCCAAGTCCTCTTTCTCCATTGTGTCTTTGTATTTCATCAATAAGATCAGCTTATACATTGGTGATATCGGTATATGTGTATTTGTTTTTCATTTTTCCCATATGCTTATAAGTTTAATTAGTTTTAGCTTGTTTTCTGTTTATAGTTTTATTGTTTCTCTTTCTAACCTTTCCTTTCACAGTTGTCATGCCTAGAAGAGCCCAACTGGGCATGTAAGTACTCTCAATTTGCTCATCAAGTGACGAATAGAGTGCAAACACCCAACACTACAATTTATTTGGGGTAAAGTAATTCAATAAGGGGGGATTGTCACAATACTCTAGGATAATCACCTGCAAAGGTTTTGGATGCAAAAATTCCAAATGCCCTTATTGTAGGTAAGATGTTCTTAGTGAAACCTTGTTACTATCTTCCTTGTAGGCATGTAAAGAACAGATGCAGTATTTCATGTCAAAACTCATACCTTCTGATCTCTTAAGGTTTGAAGTTTTTTGGTGTAGAAATTACCTTCTTAAATGAAAGGTTACTTGTTAGCAAATACTTGCAGAGAAATTTTGTGCAGAAACTATTGAACTTTCACTAAAATTGCAAAAATTTGCATGTAATGCTCTCTATAGGTGAGTGTATATGACATAAAGCATTGTAAATGAATAAACCAGAAGAGGTTTTATTCCTTGTATTTTCCCAGAGTGCAAGGTTTAAGATAAATGGATGTTAAATAGTTTCAATATCAACACATGAACTATATGAGTTTCACTAATTTCAATTATCTTGCCTACTACTTGAGTTCAATAACACAAGCCCACAACAACATGATTAAAAATATTTTACATTGCTTACAGCCATAATAAACAATTTCTCAAAGAAATATGAAGTTACAATTTCGTCGAAATAGTGTACCGTTCTTTCCTCTAGAGTCTGGATATCCAAACGCTGTGCCAAATATTCAGAAATTGTTCTCTTGATAATTGATTATTGCTTTGTCTTTCTAATACCCTTGGGCCTCATCCCAATACCCTCCAAACATTGTGCTTGTTGACAAAGAAATAGTATGTGATTTATAATACCCTCGGGCCTCATCCCAATACCCTCCAAACGTTGTGCTTGTTGACAAAGAAATAGTACGCGATTTATAGAAGATGGGAGGGTGAAATCACTAATAGAAATCCCCTTATTCTTTGGAAATCGGGCAAATAGAAAAGTTTAGCTGTCCATACCACAAAACTGGATCAAATTAAACCATAACCATGATATATACCCAAGGGCGATTTCGCTACCAAAAATATCCGTATTTCTAGAAATGGGGCAAATTGAAGCTTGGAGCTCCAAAATGCAGGAGCGAAATACATTTTTTTTCTTCTCTCCCTCATAAAAACACAGGCTAACCCTCTATAATATATATATATTTTTTAAATAAATTAGGGACGAAAAATAAAAGTTTAAAAAAACCACTCCAATATAAAAAAATCGCCCAATAAAAAATTGGAACCCCTTTAATTTCGCCCCTGAGTGAAATTTTGCCCCTAAAATCACTCATACGCGGCCCTGGCCTAGCCTGTGCTGGCCACATTTGGCAAGCCTTGCTTTTTTTTCCTTTGATGTGTCATTCAACCTATCATCAAAAGTTTCAAGTATGTTAATATATACCACAATTTTATTTACATCTAAAAAAAATTGAAGGTATTCAATTGAAATTGTAATTTACCTTCTAGGACCAGAGGGTGTTTTTCCTTCATCTGTCAATTTCTTCTCTTTTGCGTCCTCAATGAGGGCCTTCCACTCCCTCTCTGGAATCATTAGAGAATGCTCATACCTATAATTTTTTTCCAAGTGCTTCCTATATGTTTCTCACGTATATTTTAAATATTGGCCAGTTGTGGCAGTGGCCAAGGTCTTATTAAATGTATCTACACCAAAAAGGCTTTCTAGATAATCCATCAATTCTTTTTTGAGGTTGGAATTATGGGAATTCCACCTCTCCCATAAGGTGGACCCAAAAATCAGCAAAGCCTTATTCTTCAAGGACCTGTAAAAATCATTGTTCCCTACACACAAAATGATTATATGATTATTAATTTAAAAATAATAATTTAGATGATTTATATGTGTCTACATAGAGAACATGAAACAATTAAAATTTTAAAAATTACCTGGGACTTTAACTTGCTTTAATGGAAGCCCTTCTTCATTGACCATAAAGGTGCCCTTAAGGGTCCCTGTGTTGGTCACACGTCTTTCTTTAGGAAATGCAACCATATAGTTTTTCAAATCACTGGCCTCATCTCCATCACCACCTCCAGAGCCTACCTGTGTGGCCACTTCTTTGGTGTGTGTGTCGTGGCTCCCACCTAATGGTGTGGAAGGTGGAGATCTGAATAGTTTTTTTTTGACAGCTATACGAGGGCCTGCGTCGGGACCTTGTGGTGTCTGTGCAACGCCACTACTACTGATACCATGCATGTCAGTGTCAACATGATCCAAAAGTCTCTATATAAGAAAGAAAACAATTTTTTCGTTTAGATAATGTAAAAGTTAAAAATCAAGATTTCATAATTGATCTTCTGAAATAAAAACAAAACCAATTGAAATTATGGTTATTACCTTATATTTATTAAGCCTTGTCATAACTTCTTTGATCCTTTCTTCGACCTCAGGAGTTTGATCTAGAATATCTAACAAGTGAGCTAGTTCCTTGTTTCCTTTATTGATATTTTTTCTAATTAAAACCATAAGGTCGGGGGATTCATACAAATCCATTTTGACAAGCAAATCATCATCAACATCATGTTCCGCCGACTACATATTCGACAAAATAAATGATAATTCAGTTATGTAAACAAATAAAATAATTGATCGCCACTGAAATAAAATGCACATTAAATGCAATTCGAAAATTGTTGTTCATTTACATGTTCTGAGGTCACTTTTGATTTACCACGATAATCCTACCACATTATAGTAAAATTACAATCGTGATCATTTTCATGAGAAATAAATTCAAATTTATGAGAAATTCAAATGTTGATAACAAAAATAGGACACACTGAATACTAAATAGACCGAAGCTCTCCAAATGGATTAACACCATAAATAACATAATGAAAATCATAAAATATGAGAGTCATTGCTTATAGGTTGGGTAATTTAGTATACGTACTGCCTCCATAATAGCAACATCTGTATCTATTCTATTCAAATTGTAATCAATCAATAACTCTTCCCCTCCAGCTATTGATTTTATTGCACATATGAATACACGGTTTCCTTCACGCCCCTCAAATACGCAATTGGGTCACTTATTTGTGGTCGCGGGTCGTGTACTGTTTATAAACCCTGCAATATTCCCCATTTCTTTTGGCCTTCCATCAATATAGATAGTTTCTCCTTTATTTTGATCATTTTCTTTTAGCTGTATATAATTTGCAACCAAGCCATATCTTCACATACTTTTTGTATATTGGACTATTCGTATCCAATATTTGTAGATATAACAGGGTCCAACATACTCCATCATTTCAGTTAATCTATCGTAACAGAGCTTTGTGCCATCCATGGAAAATAGCCCCAAACCATGTAATGACGATGGAACAATCTGGTATATCCTTTTGTTTACACAAAAATAAATGTTTATTTCAAGAAGATCCTTCGGTACCCATTGTTTCACTATATGTTTGTACCTCAAGGGAACCTCGATGTCGTCTATGCTCTCATGATCATAAGAACGTGATCTCCTTTCACAAGAAAAAATTCCATGCGTATATGGAATTTTCTTCTGATCTTCTCACCTATAGTTGATCTCCGCCTATTAGAACTACTGGATGTCTCACTTTCCTCTATTCTACTTGAACTTCCCTCACTCAATGAAGAGAGATATGAAAAATACCCATTTGCTTGTACGTCCTATAACACCATTAATGACAGAAATAGTCAGTCAATCAAGATATAACACTAGTTCATTACTAGTATCCTATTAGTATCACAGTAAGCTCATAGTGATTACCATAGTGTTACTCTTTCACAATTCTATTATGCTCTATTGCTATTTGTATACTATATGGGAATTATAGGGGAATGTTTGGAGTCAAATGACATCAACACCAAGAAAGACAAAGCATTTTGAGATATTTTTAGTTTCTTACAAATTCATGTTCTATGACTCTCCATGTCTAGTTTTTTCCATATTTTTCAGATTTGGACTTGAAATGGTTAGAGTGGGATAAGGGGCACTCATATCATCTATTTTTTCCAATGAAAAAATGACCCAAAATCGATTGGAACTATGAAAAAAGTTAGGATCCCACTTCTATGTTGGGAATTTTTCTCATGTAACTTTACCCTAAGATTTTTTGGACAATTTAAAGACAACCCAAATCATGGTATTTCTGAAAAAAATAAACAAGAAAGGTGGAACTTTAACTCACTCAAAAGACTACCCTCATTGGAAATATGAATATTATTTAAAATACATGAATATGCCAATACTAGACTATAATGCCTATGTTGAACACTTAAGTGGACCCTAATAACACTGATAATACCAATGGAGGTCACGACTAGGGAAGAGGGAACCGAGGTGGCTAAGGTGGAGGATGTGATTCCTCAACCCAAGGAGAAGAAATGGTATAAAGGTAAAGGTGGCCTATACATGTCAAAAGGGAGTGTGCAATTGAGATTAAAGTACATTGTTAAGTAACAAATACGAGATTTGTTATTGATTCGTAACCCATCGATGGCTACAAAATTGTAAAGGCTAAGGCATGGGTGCGAGTTATTGACAATGGGATAAGTGATGTTGTTGTTGTTGTTGTCTATTATTGTTGTTTTCCATTACCTTGACTCACTCCATCCAAAAAAGGACATTTTTTTTAATTACCTTGACCCACTCCATCCAAAAAGAACAAATGGGACAAGACCTTATTCAAAGGCCATGATTACATATTGGTCGGATTAATGGTGAATGGACATTGTGGCTAAGTGAACATTCCATGGGCTTCATTATGACATTTGTAATTTTCACAACTCCCCAGGTATCTTCACAACTCCCAAGGTATCTTCACAACTTCTGAGTTCCTTCACAACTCTCGATGCAATCTTACAACTCTCAAAACATTGGTCAGAATGGCATAGGCAGTTTGGGGATATTTTTCATGCACGTGGACCTCTCATGCCATGCAACATCACAAATATTGGAGTGGTCAACTTATTTGTGCATTTGGAGGCATGTGTCACATAGTTTGATGGATGACCTCCTTCGAGGATGCATTACGTAGCCATTGGGGATTATATTTAGCACATATGGACCTTCTTGGACTTTTGTTGACTTGAGTATATGATTGACGTGATTTGAGAAGGAGTTTACACATTGGATACCTCACACATGACCATTGGAGCTTAATTTAGGGGATTCGTCCACTCTTGATGGATTCTACTCATTACTTGTTGGTATTTTTCACTTTGGGGAGCTACGTGTCCACCTTGGAGGATAACTAAGAGGTTTTCATTGCCTACTTTGAGGAGTTGGTTGTGGATCTATCCACTTGGAGGATTTTGGAGGCTACATGTTGCACCTTTGACTCATCTTATTTCCTCTTTGATGGAGGCATCCCACTCTCTTGGGCCTATTTTGATTGGAGTATTGTACATGTGTCTTGACCACCTATTTATTTTACAAAAAATATTAGTTAGTTGGATGAAAAAATTATTCACTCCTCCCTAGACTAAATCTAAGGATTTCACATGAGATATTATTATTCTATTGTAAAGGGAGTTGAGCTAGACTCTATATAAGGAGTATTCATTCCTCATTTGTAGTCATCATTGTATTTTTGGATCTTCCATTCCTTGGAGCTTAATTGACAAATCTTTCTTGTAGCATATGGATGTATAAGGGTTCTGTATTTATGGACATTGGTGTCAATTCTTGAAGCTCTTCTATCTTGGTTTCTATTTGGTGCATAAAGATTGATTGTGAATGCTCAAGTCTTCAACAAACTACCAAGATCAATCCATTGAAGGGTAAAAACTACCACTTGGGAGGAAGACATTTTGGGGTAACTCCTCTCCTTCTTCCTTTGTTAGTTTGGGATAACTCCTCTCCTCTATTTGATGCATTTCTTTGTCTATCCATTTTAGGAATCCTAGCAAGGGTATTGAGTACGTTTATGAAGCTATAGTTGAACTTGTTGGTGAAGGTTTCTCCCATAAGGACCCATTCTTGTAGGCCCTTGGTATTCATTGTTAATATTGATTAGATAAGCGATTATTCATCCCCTTGGGTTTTAGTCTCTTTATCATAATCTTTATATGAAATAGACCAATTTTGAAAAGGGGTGTTCCTTACAGATTTTGAAGACCTTGTTGTTAATATTATGGTAGCTTCGGGAGGTATGAACCTCTATGATGACCTATGATGAGACTAGAATCCTCCGGAAGGAAGCAAAGAATTGAAGGAAACCCTAGACACGTTGTCGGCTGAACAAATATATTTATATTGGATTTATTGATGCACAGAAGAAGAATTCAGTCGAGTTGGACTGCTTAGGTTGGCCCCAGTTAGACTGGCCATTCCACTATAAATACAGGGTGCCAGTTTCATTATTTGTCATCTCAGAATTGCAGTTCTGCAAAGTGGTGGGCACTGCAGTTGCAGGCAGCAGCAGTTTGGTTCACAAGTTTTTTGGGAGAGCTAGAAAAGTGGTGAGCTAGCTTCTGGGTGGGATCATCTGTTCAGTTTTGTTTCTATTCTTTTTCTTGGTGCATTTAGCCTCTCTTGGCTATAGATTGCAGCCAGAATTCTCTTCTCGGTCAAGGTCAAGGTGCTTGGAGGGTGGCTTAAGGTCTGTGGTTGGGAGATGAGGGTATCGTCACGGTTAAACGAGCATAATCCTTTATATTCTAATAGGTTATGGGCCCACACACCCTTCAGTCAGCCTAAAATGCTGGAAGGAGACATAACCGCTAGGTATTGAGCTCATTGACGAACTACCTCTAGGGTTACTAGCAGGAGCAGCTTCCAAAGAACTGTAGCTAGGGTTACTAGCAGTAGCAGTTGCAGAAACCCTAATTCTCAGATCCGGCACCTTGTGATGGAGCATCTTGCTCAAGAAGAAGATATCCAGATGCACCCTAAATCAGCGTACCTATTGACTTTCTCAGAAGAGAGAAATGACGAAGTTGAAGTTTTGGATCAAGGCATGACCAGTTATCAGTCAACCGAAGACATGTGTGAAATAATCAGTCTCTTACATTACTCAGCACTTACCGGGACAATTGAAGACGATATGTGGATAATCGACAGTGGAGCTTCTAGGCACATGAAGGGAGATCAAGCTAGACTCTCAGATCTAAATAAGAGAAAGACATCGTACAAAGTGGAGCTTGGAGACAAAAGCACCTAACCCGTCGAAGGATTTGGACAAGCCTCCATCAAACTGGAATCAGGTAATCATGTTCACTTAAGCAATGTTCTATATGGTTTAGAAAAGAATCTTGTATCAATATTATGTTTAGAAGACAAAGGAAACAGAATAGCCTTCATAGATGAAAAAGTGTTATCATGGCATAAAGACTCCATCATAGAAGATGCTAGGGTTATTGGAAGACGCGAAGGGAATCTATACAGACTACTAGAACGAAATGAAGAAGCCCTAGTGCATGATGAAGTCAAACCTAATGAGCTTTGGCATAGAAGGTACGCTCATATCAATTATCAAGCATTACCTTTCCTCGGGAAGATGGTTGAAGGGATACCAGAATTGAAGTCTACACACAAAGGAATTTGCAAGGGATGTGCCCTTGGGAAGAACATTAAGAAACCGTTCCCAAGCAGCAACAACAGATCTAAGGAAATCCTAGATCTAATACACTCAGATGTTTGTGGTCCAATGCCATTCAAACCCTTAGGAGGTGCACTCTACTACCCAACATTCATAGATGACTATTCAAGGAAAACGTGGCTATACCTACTGAAGTCAAAAGATGAAGTATTTAGCAAGTTCCAAGAATTCAAGGCAGAAATAGAGAACCTTACAAACAAGAAGATCAAGATATTAAGAATAGATAATGGAGGAGAATACACCTCAAAGGATTTCGTTGCATTCTGCAAGTCAGCAGGGATTAGGAGGGAGCTAACTGTTCCTCATAATCCTCAACAAAACGGTGTAGCAGAAAGAAAGAACATATCTATCGAAGAAACAGTAAAATCCCTATTGAACGATCAATATCTATCCATGTTTCTATGGGGAGAAGCAACAATGATGGCCATATACGTGTAGAACAGAAGCCCTCATCACATATTGAAGGACATGACACCAGAAGAAGCATTCTCAGGTAAGAAACCTAACGTAGAAAACTTAAGAATATTTGGATGTCAAGTTTATTCTCATATTCCCAAGGATAAAAGAAATAAACTAGAACCCTCGGGAAAGAAGGGGATATTCTTGGGATATAGTGATTCATCCAAAGCCTACAGAATATATATTCCAGATCAGCACAAGATAGAAGTAAGCAGAGATGTAACATTCAATGAAAGAATGGCCTTCAGAAAATCTATTGAAGAAACTATAGAAGAAGAAGAAATTGAAGAACTAAATGAAAAAAACACAGAAAGTGAAAATAATGAAAAGGATCAACCTGATCATCCTATGGAGATATGTGAGAATGTTGATCCAGATAATATACCAAAGAACAAGAAAATACCAGCTTGGCTTGAAGCCACTTTACAAGACACAGAAAGAATCAAGGTTTCAGAAGGAACATCCAGGAAGACCAAAGACCAAAAAGATTCTCAGGTTATGCTGCATACATGACAAAGATCCTAGATGAAGAACCTTCTACATTTGAAGAAGCAGTTAAAAAGGAACAATGGAAAGAAGCTATGGCGGAAGAACACCAGTCCATTATGAGAAATGAAGTATGGGAAATTGTACCCAGACCTAAAGAAAAATCAGTTGTGACTTCAAAATGGGTATACAAGATCAAACATGCAGCAGACGGAAGCGTGGATAAATATAAGGCAAGATTCATGGCCAGAGGGTTCTCCCAGAAGGAGGGATAAGACTATGATGAAACCTTTACCCCGGTGGCAAGGTATACTTCCATCAGAGCTATTATATCTCTTGTCGCTTCCATGGGATGGAATCTACACCAGATGGATGTAAAGACAGCCTTTCTCAACGGAGCCATCGAAGAAGAAGTATATATTGAACAACCTCAATGATTCAAGGTACACTCCAGAGACACTCATGTTTGCAGACTGAAGAAAGATCTATATGGACTCAAGCAAGTTCCAAGGGCTTGGTATGCCAGGATGGACAGTTATCTAACCAGACTTGGTTTTTCCAAGATTCATGCAGATCCAAACCTTTACTACAAAGTCATGAACAATGCACCTGTAATTCTACTGTTATTGTTGATGATCTATTCATAACAGGTGAAGAATCTCTAATCATTCAGTGCAAGAAGGATTTAGCCTCTGAATTTGACATGAAAGATCTAGGTCTCATGCACTATTACTTGGGACTAGAAGTATGGCAGAAGCGTGGTGAAGTATTCCTTGGACAAGGAAAATATGCAATAAAGATCCTTCAAAAGTTTGGGATGATGGACTGTAAGTCCATGGACACTCCTATGAATGCGGATATAAGAAAAGTGAAAGTCCCAGATTCCAATCTAGTAGATCCATCTCTATATCGGCAGCTGATTGGATCATTGATGTATTTGGTAAACACTCGACCAGATATTTTCTTTGTTGTAAATACATTAAGTCAGTTCCAGGTGGAACCAAGACAAGAACATTGGATAGCTGCAAAGCATGTCTTAAGATATATTCGTGGGACAATAAACTATGGTTTAATATATACCGCATCCAATGATATCCAACTTCATGGATTCACAGACTCTGATTGGGCAGGAAGTGCAGAAGACAGAAAGAGTACTTCAGGTATGTGTTTCAGCTTGGGCTCCGCTATGATATCTTGGAGCAGCAGGAAGCAGAAGTCTGTCGCACTTAGTACAGCAGAAGCAGAGTATATGGCAGCTTGTGAAGCATGCACAGAAGCTGTATGGCTAAGGAAGTTAATATCCGATTTATTTGATCAGACTCCAGAATCGAACACTATATATTGCGATAATCAAAGTTGTATAAGATTATTCGAGCATCCAGTATTTCATGAAAGGTCGAAGCACATTGAGATCAAATACTACTTTATCTAAGATAAAGTCCAGAAAGGAGAGGTAAAGCTCGAGTATATCCCCACTGATGAGCAGACAACAGATATTCTGACAAAGCCTCTTTCCAGAATCAAGTTTTCATATTTCCGAGAGAAGATGGCGATTGTGGAAATAAATCCCTTAGCTGAAAGGGAAGACTCTCCAGGATAGAGAAGGTACGCAAAATTTTTTATTTCTATGATTAAAATAACTCTCCAGTTAGGAGGGAGAATTGAAATGTTATTTATTTTTGTAAAGAGTCCAGATTGGACAGAGGCTTTCCTGTTCGGAAAGTGGATTGAGATTTCTGAAGGACAGTGGCCTCCCATTGTAGTTAACATGGGAGGCAGATTGATTGCTGATGTATCATAGACAATGACTTCCCGTTATGGGGAGTGGTCTAGGACAATCATTCTTCTTAGCAGTCACTCTGAGTAGTGGTCAAGTAGAATGGTCCGCCTCGCCGGGCAGGCATTCTTTCAAAGTTCACAGTTGTGAACAGTTTCGAAGAATCGTCCGTTTGGAGGTTGATGCAAGGCATACATTCCTTGAGGGAAGACTCATTCTTTCCAGGTTACACTTGTTTAGTGTCGGAGGAATGGCCCAGGGTGGGGAATGGTCTAGATAGATAATCCTCAAGGGTAGACTTATTCTCTCCAGGCTACACCTTGTTTGGTATCGGAGGAATGGCCCAGGGTGGGGAGTAGTCCAGGCTCAA
>JASDQU010738313.1:406968-417895 GCA_032191745.1 Picea mariana
CCAGATGATTCAGTTTTTATCATAACATTGTTTCTATGCAGATGAAGACTACTGTGGTGGCAGACATTCTTTCAGATCTCACAGACGTGAGTGAAAGATTGGCCCAGATGATACAGTTTTTATCATAACATTGTTTATATGCAGGTTGTTATTTGTTATGAAGGACAGTCTGTGATTATGTTTCACAAAGTCTGAGTAGTTGTGTACTATTGGAATAGACACAGGTGTGTTCTATAAATTGATATTGTACCAGTTGTCATAGGAGATTATCCAATCTGATAATAATGACAGGTGCTCGTGGTGCTACCAGTTGAATGGTCTGTTGTGCTCAATACCATACCTCCCTAGCTAGGAGGGAGTGTTAATATTAAGGTAGCTTTGGGAGGTATGAACCTCTATGATGACCTATGACGAGACTAGAATCCTCTGGAAGGAAGCAAAGAATTGAAAGAAACCCTAGACAGGTTGTCGGCTGAACAAATATATTTATATTGGATTTATAGATGCCTAGAAGAAGAAGTCGGCCCAGTTGGACTGGTCAGGTCAGCCCCAGATAGACTGGCCAGTCCACTATAAATACAGGGCACCAGTTTCATTATTTGTCATCTCAGAATTGCAGTTTTGCAAAGTGGTGGGCACTGCAGTTGCAGGCAGCAGCAGTTTGGTGCACAGGTTTTCTGGGAGAGCTGGAAAAGTGGTGCGCTAGCTTCTGGGTGGGATCATCTGTTCAGTTTTTATTCTATTCTTTTGCTTGGTGCATTTAGCCTCTCTTGGCTATAGATTGCAGCCAGAATTCTCTTCTCGGTCAAGGTCAAGGTGCTTGGAGGGTGGCTTAAGGCCTGTGGTTGGGAGATGAGGGTATCGTCGTGGTTAAATGAGCACAATCCTTTATATTCTAACACTTTTTGGGTGTAGAGCTGAGCACATCCATCAATATTTAGACTCAAGTAATAGTCTACATTTTTATCTCTTGAATGTAAATGTTTGATAACCAATTCGAATTGCTATAAGAAATTCCATTTCATATGTGGTGTGTTCTCAATTTTTCTCTAGCTATGTAGTGGCTTATGGTTAGATTGGATAACAATTTATTTTCCATATACATAGTGTCTCCACTAGTGAAATACTTAAGCAATGGAGCACATATCTCTATCATAACTTCAAAAGTTGTGGATTGCATCATTGAATGTCTCTAAGTAAAACACAATGGAATGACATTGTTGTGTCAGAAAAATACCTATCCCATAGTCATATGCATCATCTTCTATATCAAAAGGATGAGCAACATATAGTAGTGTAAGCATAGGTGTAGTGCATAGCTTCAACATCTTCACTTCTTCAAAAACATGTTGTTGCACCTTGGTCGAGATGATGAAGTCGTGTTTCCTCAAATTCCCATGGGATCATTAACTTGTAGCCTTCCTTCGAGCTCAAACAAGAGGTAAACCAATAGGGTATGATGCTGGAATAAACTCCAACCATACAGAGCCTTTGATATGCAACAAATGAATTAGTAAAATAGGTACCTCCTACAGGTTGGTTTCTTGGTACAAATTGTAAGTGTTTTTCATTACAACTTTAATTAGTGTGCACCCTTACTTGAACATGTATCAACATACCAAGAATACCCCAAAGGATGGTAATGGATAAGGGTTCCAAATCATGGTCTAATCCTTAACACAGTCATACAAACAAATCAATGATAATATTTTTCTCATTCATGTAGACAATTTCATTCACCTATTTCATCAAATAGTTAAGATGCAACCTTATATAATCAACTTGACGTTGGAAACAAATATAAAATTTAAACTCAAATATCTAAATTTATTTGCATAATAGAGAATGTGTATTTCCAAGCGTACACCACTTTCTAATGTGAATATACACCAACTTTCAAACAAATATTCCTAAGTATTTTGTGTGAATATAGGAATTTTCATTGAGACATTTATTCAAACAGCTTGGATGCAATCTAAAATACCAACTCAGACTTGCAAAGATCATAAACTAGATTTAGGAAGTGTGTTTCATTTTCATGTATCTTGGTCACTGAGCATAAAACACATCCATAGGGTTGAGTTCCATCATGCCAAAATTGCCCCCATACACCCAAAACGTAAATCTCTAACCATAAATATTGGTATGTGTCAAGGGGTGATGTTGGAAAGAGATTTCATAAAAGAAGGCGGGATATCAAAGATTCATCCGGGCTAAAATTTCTAGCATCAACCATTGTAACCAAACTCAGAGCAACTTTGTAATGAACCAAAAAAATCATTTACTTGAGCATCCATAGTAAAAGGAAAAACTACCGATTTTGGAGGCATTGCTCGTGTCCTTTGTCGCTAGGGTCTCCTCTTTCACTCGCATTGTGGGCTAGCTAGGGTATCTAGCTCTATCGCTCACACTATAGGCTAGCTAGTGTATCCTCTATCACTCACACTGTCCTATCGTGTATCCTCTATCGTAGCTAGGGTCTCCTCTTACGCTCGCACTATGGGATAGCTAGTGTATATGTCTCTGTCACTCGCATTGTAGGCTAGCTAGTGTATTCTCTATTGCTCACACTGTCCTCTAGTTATCTATTGTCGCTAGGGTCTCCTCTTACACTTGCACTGTGGGCTAGATAGGGTATCCCACGGCTCTGTCGCTCGCATTGTAGGCTAGGCGCAAGTTTGGTTTCATTCAAGTTTTGTTATATTTTGTTATTTCATATTAAACAATATAATAAATATTATATTAATTATAACAAAATATAATATAAATATTTAAATTATAAATATAATTAAATTAATATAAATTATATGTAGGTTGGGGTTTAGGAATTATATGGGTTATATGGGTTAGGGATTATCATTGAGGTTAATGATTAGATGGTTTAGAGGTTATAAGGGATGATGGTTAGGGGTCATAAGGGATTTACATAAGTTTTATAAGTTAGGAGTGATACAAGTTAAATTTTTAAGGTATTAGGAGTTATAACATAAGATTTAGATGGGTTATTTGTTAAGGGTTATAGGGGTTAGGTATAAGGGGTTATGAGGGTCAAGGGTTCGGTGTTATATATTATAGGTTAGATTTTCTAAGGGATATATGGCTTGGGAATTGTAGTTATTAGTGGTTTTAGGGTAAGTGGATATTATGGTTAGAAATTATACATGTTAAATGTTATATTCCTTGGGGGGTTTATGGGTTGTAGGAATTATTGGGGTTACAAATTTTGCATTATATATTTTTGAGGTTAAGGGTTATTACAACCAAGGGTTTATAAATTGTAATAATTAAGGGTTAGTTTTGATAGTAATTAAAGGACGATGTTGATAAGAAGTTATGAGGATAGAGAGATTTGAATTATACAGAGTACATGTACATGAATTTAGGATTATAGGATTTACATGGATTAGGGATTGTATGAGTCAAGGGTATTATATGTCATGGATGATAGGTCATAGGTTTATGGTTCATATCAGTTTAGAGTTCATTGTAATTTAGAATTTTAGTGTTTAGAGACTAGAATACTAGTGTTTATAGAGGTTAGGAGTTAATGGTTTCATAAGTTAGGGATTAGAATAATAATGTTTATAGGGCTTGTGTTTCAAATTATAGAGTTCAATGGATATGGGTCATAGAGGTTATGGGTATTATATGGGTTTTAAGGTAAGGACTTAAAAAAAATGGAATGTCCCCCATGGTTCACTAATTTGTGTGCTCAATCACATGAAGAAAGAATTGTTGAAGAAACATCGTGTTCTCCCATGGAAGATCTTGGTGAAGACCTTAAAGATGAGACCCCCATGCATCTATTTCTCCTCCCCATGAGGTTGAGGGGTCTTCTTCATCATGCATGGGTCTTTTCACATAAGGGATGGGTCTTGGGCTATCGGCCCAAAATGAATCTTATAGGGAACCGATCTGTGAACTAGGCCTTAAACCACCACACAAACAAAAATAATTGGCCTCATTTTAGGATATGGACATTATTGAGAGATTTTGTGTACCTGGAATGGGTCTCATGGTCGTGATCATCATTGACATAGGAAAATAAGGGCCATAGTACCTAAGCTAATCTTCTAGGATCATAATTCATTAATGACACCTCAAACCATCACATAAACCCTCTAGATAGAAAAATGCTCCTATAACAAAAATGCATGGTATATTGGCAATGTAGCTTTTCCTTTGAATTGTCACTTAGGTTATATAGTATGTTAAATGTTAAACCATGTGATATGAACAATGCAGTAGGTTATCTTGTAGAGATCTACCAATGAGTTGAACCATTCAACTAGCTTAGGCTTAGTTTCCCTCTACATTTCTAGACGCCCGAGAGTGACCATCATACAAACACATATTCACAAAGAAAACCCAAATATAAAATGTCAAGCACCATAGTTGGTAGATCATTGTTTGCATATTTCATTTTTACATGCTATTGTTGTGCGTAGTGGAGAGTGGGTGAGAAAATATTTCTTGATCCTCACTTTAAATGTAATGTCCACTTTATGCAACAACAAAAAACAATATGTTGAGTTTTCAAATATAAGAACACTAGATGATCCTATAGAAAAGAAACATGATAAAATTATGTTTGAAGTCCTTCCTCGTCCTCCACAACTAACCGAACACGTCTCCCAAGTCCAAGTCCCATTAGCCATCATGTTCCTCTCCTTGGAAATATTCTCATAAGAGATAGAAGGAAAACATGTCTAAAGACCCCATACCTCATTAAATAGTGGTTGTAAAGTAAAATTCCTTAAAATAAATTCTTCCTCATTCATTTTATTATCAGTAGAGAGTCT
This sequence comes from Picea mariana, assembly GCA_032191745.1. NCBI lineage: Eukaryota > Viridiplantae > Streptophyta > Pinopsida > Pinales > Pinaceae > Picea > Picea mariana. The sequence continues at coordinate 411,771 of JASDQU010738313.1, forward strand.
CCAGAGACATGTAAGTGGGCTACTCCATATTCCAAATCCAAAGTAAATACAAGTTTTAAAGAGATGAGTTCTGAGAAGTTATTGGAACCATTTCCCATTCCAAATTTAAAATTTATACAATGAGAGTTTGATAGGTGAATTACCCCTCATGTTCCTCCCCCTCCATCAAAGAAAGCTCAAGGAATACTCTTGCCAATATGTGTTTCCACTGTTTATCTTGGGATCTCCATTGCCTTGCTTTGAATGAAGGATATGATTATATTTAAACCTTGAATGGCATATTGAAAAGGAAGAGTATCCCTATCCTAAGAAATATTTGCATTCCTATACAACTATATTCCCCAAGTTATAATTAAAGGGAGAGCTCTTGAGTTATTTGTGGCAGCATTTCCACACCAATTCTTGAGGCCCTCCTTAATGAAATCCCATGACCAAAAATTTCCCAAACCCATGATACCCTCAACTTATAGCTAAACATATTTAGAAAAGGTTCAATACATAATTAAATGGTAATTTGTTCCTCACTTGCCTTACATAATCCACACCATCCAAGACCAAATGTGTTCCTTTTCTTGAGGATATCCCAAGGGAGTACTTTTTTTTTACAGGGGAAATCAACAACTAGTCGGGCACATACTCATGTGACACGTGGTTGTGTTATCTGACTACTAACACTATAACCCCATGCATGCATACTTGGCCCCTCACATGACACACAAGGATAGTCGAGGGTTTTGAACTAGTGACTTCACATAACAATGCTCCTTAACGATACACTCCATCACCGATTTTTCTACACCCCGAGGGATCCTCGAAGAGTACTTTATTATTTAGTAAATGCCACATAAAAAATTGTGACTTAGATATGAATTTCAACCACCATACCTTTTTCCACCACCATTGTGAAGGAGATTAATTCCCTCATGCAACCAAGGCCCTATAGCCTTCTCTAGGAGCATAATACCTTATTGAATTCAAATACCAAAACAATGTATCTTCCTTGTCCTTGATCCTTACAAAACTTGATTTGAGACTTCCAACATATCTATCCCAAGTATCAACATCTTCATCCTGGAAACTAGGCCCCTCTGGGTAAGCCAACCATGGTGACAATTAGTATTTTTATTCAAGTTAGCTCTCCAGGAAAAATTATAAAAGCCTCGAGACCCTAAAAAAATTATTATATGATGTGGAACCATGTAATTTTCACTACTACCTATCCATGGGTCCATCCATGCTTGTAGCTTTGTTCTTCTACCAACACACCATACAAGCTAGTTTCCAACAGGGGGGAAGGCTAAAATCATTGCTTTCTAGATGATGGATACACTGATTAAATTTTTGATAGAATTCCTTATCTAACCCTCCATTGAATCTGGAGAATTTTTTTTTCTCTTACTACCTGTTAGAATTAGGGAAAAATAGAAACAATAAAGCCTTTTTAATTTTTTGTTCCCTAGATCAGCATATATGAGAAAAGAAATAGACATATCTAAAATAAGTTCTGAGTATAAACAAAAATTTTGAGTGAAAAGACAAACCTCAAGCTTACCTCCTGATCTATGAAAGATGTACTTGTCACATGTGTGAATGTAAACCTTTAAAATATGCTCAAAAAAGTTTTAGGTTCATGGATCAAACCTCTAGGGTTTGATCTCTGTCATATGGACTTAGGGACAGTTTTAAGTACCCCACAAGAATGGACAACAAGGTATTGACCATAGCTGAGAAAACAATAGCAGGTACCCCACAAGAAGGGACAACAAAAACACCACAAAAGGGACAACAAGATCTCCACAAGAAGGGACAACAAGATATCTACAAAAAAGGACAACAAGATCTTCAAAATAAGGGACATCAAGATCTCCACAAAAGGGGATAGCAAGATCTCCACAAAAAGTGACAGCAAGATCTTCACAAAAAGGGACAACAAGATCTCCACAAAAGGGACTGCAAGATCTTCAAAAGAAGGGACATCAAGATATCCACAAAAAGGGGACAGCAAGATCTCCACAAAAGGGACAACAAGATCTTCAAAAGAAGGGACAAAAATATCTCCACAAAAAGGGACAGCAAGATCTTCAAACAAATAGGGACAACAAGATCTCCACAAAAAGGGACAACAAGATCTTCAAAAGAAGGGACAACAAGATCTCCACAAAAGAGGACATCAAGATCTCCACAAAAGGGACATCAAGATCTTCACAAAAAGGGACAACAATATCTCTACAAAAGGGACAACAAGATATTGAAAATAAGGGACAACAAGATCTCCACAAAAAGGGGACAATAAGATCTCCACAAAAGGGACAACAAGATCTTCAAAAGAAGGGACAACAAGATCTCCACAAAAAGGGACAACAATATCTTCAAAAAAAAAGGGACAGCAAGATCTTCACAAAAAGGGACAGCAAGATCTTTAAAAACTGAGACAACTAACTCTCCATATCAAACAACAAAAACCTCTATAAAAACAGCCCATAGCAAACCCTCCATAACTACAGTCCAAAGAGAATAATTCATGCAAATTAAAATATCTAGTTACATACCTCATCGACCAATGCAACATTTGCATCATCCTTCTTCTGTATCTTCTTCTTGATCATCCAACTCGATATCTGTATCAGCATTTGGTTCATAAACAATGTTGAAAGGATTGATGATATCACCATCATCATCAATTTCATTTTCGAGCATATCTTCATCGATATCATCATCAAGAACTGGCGCATTGTCTCTTATGCCTGGTTCATCTTCACTGTCTTCTTCATCTGTCGACCCATATTCTTCTTGCTCTATCTTTACATCATCTTCTTCTTCAATATCATATTCCTCATATACAATATACTTTACATGCCTTCCTCTTGTATCGTATCTAACAACAAATGAGCAATCCCTCTTACCTGGAACCTTTGAGTAAAATACTTGTTCACATTGACTTGGAAAAACATAGCGGTCATTTTTTTTTTTTTAATTTGTTTTAATCATCGGAAATCCGTTGGCATGTTGAATAATGGTTATTTCTTTATCATGTTCATGCATTTGTAACCTATACCATTTGACACCGAACAAAACTAATTTGAAGGAATTAAAGTCACACTCAATTATATCATTCAAAAACCCATAGTATCTATTTTCAGATTCTCGAGGACGTTTGTCACTCCTAGAGGAAACATTAGTGACCTGGAATACTGTAGTTGTCCCACTATCAGAAGTTTTTCTGGTTCCATCCAACTATTTGATGCAAAATTTACGACCATTGCACCACATATCCTTGTGGTGTTTCAACTGCAATATGCCAGACATGTAAAAGATGCATTGTCAATTAATAATAAACAAATTTATATAACTTGGAAAGTATAATATGAAAAAAACACACCTACAGTCACATTAATATAATATAAAATAACTGAATAAAATGGATGAATTTGCTTGCCTTTCCATCTTTCAAACAATATGCTAAATCTATTTCCCTCTGCGTAACATCAGAATCTCCATTACGACGAGCTTCTCTAACCACTTCAGACAGTTCTTTCCATGATAACCTACCGCCATGACATTATTTACATCTGTCAATCCATACCTTCATCCAATCAAGATTGTTTTCAATGTATAAACGTAGTTCATCCCAATCTTGAGCAACTGACTGATCAAAAAATCACAATTCATCAATATTAAATATTAGTTATAACCATGGTAAATATTAATAAATGATGAAAGAATAAATATTAAATGAGTATGATCATATACACAAAAAAATGAAAATTTTATATTTATTAAAAATATCCACAAATTAATTACCTCTCACTTTCTTCATTGTACCTTTCCCCCACAGCTGCTCCCTTTCAAATTTTTTGATGGAGTTCACATCCCAAATGCAATCCACTGCATACATAGCTTGCGTTGCTAATTTAGGAAGATACTGACTAATATACACCATGGATTCATATACCATATATACCTCCACCATAGAATCCTCAGGACGTGCTTTTTGTCTAACCAAAGCCTTCAATGATTTCAAGTGCCTCTCCACCATCCACATTGAACTTGTGTGCATAGGTCCACACATTTCAATCTCCTCAACTTGGTGTATGAGGCAGTGTTCTTGTGCATTGAAAAATGTTGGAGGTAGATACTTCTTCATTTCACACATTAGCAGAGGAATTTCTCTCTTCCAATACTTTATATCATCTTCATGGATTTCTTTCAATGACAACCATCTATAGATCATGACACAATAAAATAACATGTTTCAACAAAACATATAAATACATATTACATTACAAGTAAAATACATATCATCAAGTACAACAAAAAACTGAATTTTTTTTTGCATATATATTGCAGCTACTTACCTCATGTATTTTCCAAGATCATATATAACTTGTTTGACATTGTTGTCAAAGTTGTTTTGGAGAGATATAGGTAGAACATACTGTAACAATAAAAACGAATCGTTACTTGTTCGAAACTAGACAAAAAAATAAAAATCTCAAAAGACGTATACGACCAATATATAAATATGAATACTAAAATGATTAATTACCTTAATGAAGGTTTGTCAATCATGTGTTTTTACCCCACCAAATTCACCTTTCTTCATTAAGATATTCTTTATGTTTGAACAAAAACCTGTGGGAAATTTAATTTTTTGAATGACCTCTTTTACACCATTGCTTTGTTGCTTTGTTAATAACCATGGAAGGTTATTTTGGTCTCCATCATTATTTGATCGGATCACACTTTGCATTGCATGATTGGCTTCCCAAATGTCATTACAAATTTTGGCAATTTTTTTTTTATCCCTTCTGTCATCTATGATTCGCCATAATGTGTCTGTCACATTATTCCTAATATGCATTGTATCAAATAAATGAACTATTTTTAGGTCCTTATCGTAAGGAAACCTCATGAATTGAGTGGGATAACATTCCATTCCTATTGGAAGCCCATTATTACTGCCTTCACGACGACGACATCAATGAAGCATAAAAAAAAATTAGAACACTATTTATCAAATGCGGTAAAATAAAATAAATAATTAAAATAAAATTTCAAAACATGATTTCATTTACGATACATAAACAAAATGCGTACCTCGAGGATTAATTTTGTCATATGCCAACTTCCATAGGCGAGGTGTCATTCTTTGCGGTTTTAGTCCAGTCTCTTGTTTCCCATTGAAAATATTCTTTTCAGTAGTACGATACTTATGGTTCTTAGAGAGTAAGTGTCTATACTCATCAAACACCTCCTTTCCTAAACTTTTTGACCAACGATATTTCATCTTAGGACCACAAACTGGACATGCAAATTTACCCTTTCTTTGAAGACCTGCAACAGATGGATTAATGTGAATTATTAATATATATACGAAATGATTATTTAAACAACAGGCATGATATATTCAATTAATTATATACTATTCAAGTGTGCAATATGGAATGTTATATACCACAAAAATGTGTTAGTCATGGGGCATCATGAATTGTCCATAAAAGTATTCCACAGCATTGAAATCTCTTATGCCCAATTGGTTTATAGATGTCATACATAGTGATTCCCTGCCATAACTTTAGTAGCTCATCAATAAGAGGCTTGATATACACATTCATATCTTTAACTTGGTACTTACCTAATTGTTTGAAATTACACAAAATTACTACCATGGTATGTATATATACGTAAATAAATAAATAAAATATGTTATGCACAAAAAAAGAAAAATGAAAAATTTAAATTCAAAAAATTAATGTAAACAAATACGTGGAATAATCATTGTCAACATTTTGTGCTCCCTCTTTATTGACATCCAAGGAGGAATGTTATTGTTGATAACAAAAACATGCCACACTGAGTAAACAGACTCAAGCTCTCCAAATGGATTAACACTGTCAGTTGCCAATGAAAGTCTAACATTACGAGGTTCATCTGTAAATTTTGGCCATTTTGCAGCAATCTCCTTAAATGCATAACCATCTGCAGGCATTTGAAGAATTCCATCTTCAATTCTCTTTCGTGCATGGTAATCCATAAACTGTGCTATGCTTTGGCACCTAAACAATCACTTCAAGCATGGAATTATGGGAATATGCCAGAGAACCTTTCGAGGGACCATTTTTGTT
>JASDQU010738314.1:51867-76092 GCA_032191745.1 Picea mariana
TCATTTCCGGTGATATGTGGAACGCCACATAATTTCTCACGGTTAGAGAGTTATGGCCATGAGAAGTTGGAGACCCTAGGTTTGGGTAATGGACCCAAGTTTGTTTGATGGGTAACGGTATGAGTTATGATATATTTTTAGATAATACTATTCTATATGGATATTACATGTCATGCCATTTCTGGTGGTATGTAGAACGTCACATAAATCCTCACGGCTTGAGAGTTATGGCCTTACAAAGTTGGAGGACCCTCATATGTCATCTAGAAGCCCCAAAAGGTCAAAGTAGTCAAAGTGGTTTAAGAGATTTTAAAAAGTAAATAATAAATTAAAGTGATGAGTGTATTATAATTTAAGTGAATACAAAATAAATTATTTCAATAATACATTTAATGGAGAAATTAGAAGTGGACCCAACCCTAAAATAAGGAAAGTGGGCCAAGTGACTTAGAAGATGTTTTTAAGGAAGCTACTTGGAGAGTATAAATAAGAGGCAAGGCTTTCTCATTTGAATCAAACTTGAGCATATTGAATATCTATATGTGTTTGAGGTAACCAAGGATATCTAAACCAGAATTCTGAGTGAAGGTGAAGAAAAGATGGCCAAAATGCAAGGAAGGATAAATTCTTTTGATGGTGATTTCTAAGGTATGTTATTTACAGGTTATCTCACCATTTTCACTATAAATTTTTTTCTATAATGATTCAGACCATGAAATTGCTATGCAAGTGAGAAAACATATCCAAGTATTTGTGGTAAAAAAATCATCTTGTAGGTCATTGTATTTTGGGAGTTACACTCCGTGGAAAATAGGGTTTATGGCCAGTCCTGAAACTAGTCAAAATCAGGTGTTTTGGGTAAAAATGTCATAAATTCTTCATAACAGATCCAAATTCAGTGAGAACAAATGTGTTGGTTAGGGTAAATTCTGTATTATTTTTTGTAATAGTTTCATATCAATTCATAAAATATTTTGTGCGGGGCATGCTCTACAAGGTCGCTCTCTAGAATAAGCTAGAATTCAACAAGGTATGCCATTTTTGCTATAAGTCCTTTTATGAGAGGTTCAAAGTAGTGACACTTGGAAGAATTTCATAAAACACACTGAAGAACATTGTGTATCAGTTTTAGATCTTTATACATTACAGGTTCAAAGTTATGATTACTTCAAGTTAGGGTTGTTGAGTAATCCAAAACTAGGCATGTGAGACTAAAGAAAAGTTTGATGGAAATGTTAGTCTCTTGTTTTTAAAGTTAAGGAAGGTTTGCAAGAATGTGATCATATGCACTAGGTCTATTACAGAGCTACAAATCAGATTTGGATGATGAAATTGATGAGGGCTTTTGGTTGTGGTACATATTGGGTACATGGTTGAGACAAGTAGTTGATGAGTTGGCACACATACATGAGGTGTATAGTTGATGATGTTGGTACATATTGATGATTCATAGTTGATGAGTAGTTGACACATGATTGGTACATACTTGGTACATGGTTGGATGCACTTGTTTATGGTACAGGTTGATTACAGGTTGGTGCATGGTTGATGCACTTGTTTATGATACAGGTTGATTACAGGTTGATGTACAGGTTGGTGCATGGTTCAGATTTATTGGTATAGGTTTACAGCGGTATATATCACAATGATAGTGTGACAGTGGTTCCATCATTATACTTCTACTTGAGGGTGGCAAGACGGGGCAAGGACAGGTGGTTGTAGCCACCTTCCGGTTGTAACCGGAGAACATTGGGGGTTGTAGCCTCCTTCTGGTTGTAGCCAGAGAATTGGGGAGTTGGAGCTTCCCTCAGGTTGTAGCCTGAGAAACTAGGGGGTTGGAGCCTCCTTCCAGTTGCAGCTTGAAAACAAAGGAAGTTGGTGCTTCCAATGAATGTAATTCTTCAATACATATAAGAAAAAACATTCCGTGGTTTTCTCCCGATTTGGGTTTCCACGTAAAACACTGGTGTATTGTGTATGTGTGTGATTGTTTATTTCTTACTGTTCATTTTTGGATAATAATTCTACATTGATATAACATTTGAAGAAAAAGGATTATAATTACGCTATTACTGATTCACCCCCCCTCTCAGTAATCCAACAGGTGTATGTGATTATTTTGGTATACACTTACCATTTTTGGCTTTTTCTAAGTGTTCAAGGAAAAGGACTCAATTTGAATGACCAAGAAGACATATTCTTGCACAAACCCCTCTGACATGTTATTACGTAACTTATTTTATTCTGGATGGAATACAAGATTACATATTGTGAATGGAGAGAAAATAAAATGTGTGTTGAGTGTAGAGACACTTTGTTTTAGGTGATGTTTTACAATTATGATTTTTCCTTTTCTTTGATTTTCATAAAGTTTTACATCACTTTCTAACTATTTTTTCAACCTCTTTAACTTGTAGATATTCAATACCGAGACAAAATCTCTAAGAGTCTTTTAAGTTTAAACATTTTAGGGAGATAAGGGATAGCATGGAATGGATTTGGATGCCAATAGAACAAGACAACAATTATGGAACCCATTCTCCTCTGATATCCATTGATGTTTTGAAGGATGGTGCCCATTTCAACACATTATCCATGGAGGAAAAATTGGACTTTGTTTGAAGTTAGAAGAATCCTTTAATTCGAAGAGGAATCAAGCCACGAGGAAGACTTCTATTTTATTCACAATAGAATAAGGGTAAGAATTTTATAGTTTATGCATGTTTCTTCATTATATAAACATGGCTTCTTACTTACTTATTAATGATTTCCTTCGAGCAAGCTGGTAAAAAAGGAGAGAAGAGCATCGTGTGCAAAAGTTGTGTTCATCCCATTACATTAGAAATTCGAGGAACGTGACATAAGGTGAATCCTCTCCAACTATACATTAGGAAAGGCTCTTCTGATCTTAATTGTGATATCAATATTTTAGAACTAATTTTGAATTTCCTACATATTTCTTTTGGCAGAGAAGGTATAATTTTGTTCATTGAGATTTGTTCATACAATTGTTATTAATTGTTCTTTATTACTACATTTCTAGGCCAATTTTTATGAAACTCAAGTGTTCAAACAAAATTTTAACTTAATCATTTTTCATGACATCTATAGGGAAAGAAAAGGAGAACTGGATGAACTTTCAAAGGCTGGTCTACAGCTGAAGAATGCACAATGGAATACTCAAGATCTCAAGGATAGCCGACACTCTGAATATTTTCATCCCACTTTTTTTTTAGTTTATTATGGATGGAGGAGTAGATAGTGTTGTTGATTTATCAAATATTTAGGAGGGTTACTTATTTATTTTGATTGTTTGGTGGGAAAATTGTTAAAATTGTTTTGAGAAATCCATGTTTAGAACTTTGAGTGTTGTTTAGAGACAATTTTTTTGTTCCCTTGTGGAAGCCAACATTTGTAATATTCTAGACTATGAAGAAAATTCCATAAATGAAGTTGTCATTCCTCTCTCTTTTTTGAACATGACAAAAATGTTTAAATGCATATAAGAAATGTAATTTTATCTTAATATGAATAAAATTATGTTTTTTTCCGAGGAAAAAAAACATGTATTCTACACCAAGCTATCTATTTGTTTCCATAAATTATGAATATAGCACATCCTTTATGCATGAAAATCCAATATACATAGTCTATAAACATATCAATTTATAGTCCAAGACCTTGTTTGCAACTTTGCTACATAGTTTTCATCCTATAGGAACAATCAAAGAAAATACATGCTTCTGCAAACTTCTCAAACTATAACAATGCAACATACTAAAATATCCACAGTTCCAAAAAATTCTCTAGCAATAACTATGTGTTGATTAACAAGATCCTATAGATTTCTCAAGCTATAATCGTCTATAAAATTCTTCATTTGTAGCAAATTAGGGTTTTCTACAAACTAAGGGTTCACTAAAATGAGTATTGTGAGAGGGTAATTGGTTGCCAAAAATGATGTACCTGCAAAATAATGTTATCCTTGCCCGGAACAAGACAATAGATGATAATAGAAGCTTTGAGTCAATGGGGATGCAGCAAGTAATCTTGTTGTCCCAAATTGCAACAGTATGGAAATATATACATCCTGGGGTTTGATTTTGACCGAAATCGTTCAACAAGGTAGTCATAGGGGAACCCACGGTTGGTTTGTTTCCTCTTCTATTTGGTAGGGAAGGAATTGACCTAAATAGAGAGGATATGAATGACCCGTTGTCTCCATGAGGTTCGCGCGAAGCTCCTCATTGCACGACGAACCTCGAATGCCAATGAAAAACTACGATGGAGATTGTTAATTTGTAATTCCCCGAAAGCATCGAAACCATCACAGGTATGGGGAAACTTACTAAGCGCGGATAAAAAATGAATGATAATAATAGATGCAAATTTAACCATCCAAAATCAAGTACAAGATGTTGGAAACAAAGCTAGCAAAGAGTAGTTAAACTTCCAATGATTAAAGCAAGATTCTAATGGTGATTAAGAGGTTGTTATGTAGTGTTATCAACAAGTTATGTAACATCCTAATGGTTGTAGCAATCAATTGCTACAACAACAAATTCTAGCCACCAAAATTGACAAGCAATGCACCCAAAAGATAACCAACAACTAGTAGATTAATAATGGCAACTTGCAAGTAGATTTTAGCGGTACAATAATGAGTAAAACAAGAGTTAAAGATGAGTTTTCTGCAGCCCTAATGGATGTAGCATTAATTTATAACAACAAATAGAATTACTTGGCCAATCAAGATGACCCTAGGGAACAAGAAAACCTATAACATGTAGAAATATATCCAACTTGAACAATTGTAATATCTCAAAATTTCACGCATACCAATGCAAGAATATTATATCTCCAATGCAAGTAGATTAGTGTCTTATAAATTGGGTTAATGGAGTCTCTTGTGTATGGGCCAGGGATTGTTACTTCTTTAGGGGTGCAATCCTTTTTACTCCCCAGAGAAAACAAAACTTGGCAAGATAAATCTACAAGGGTGTAAGCCTTTTTACTCCTTGTAGCAACCTTGGCAAAATAACTTTCCAAAAACAAAAATGATAGATCTTTGTGGAGGGTGCATTCCCTTATACTCATCCAAGTATTTAGACCAAATCAAACTTGAAACAAGAAGAAACAATACAATATGTAGAAAATTCCTTACCAATTCCAAGAGATAACATAAAAAACCCTTATTTACCAAGAATATTCCATCTCCATAGCAAAGAGACAAGCATCAAGAGATAGTGCCTAGATTCTTATTCCAAAATAGAATTAAAAGCATCCACAATGAACCAAGAGAGATAGATAGAGAAAATTTCCCAAGTAGGGAAACAAATTCAGGCAAGAATGTATGTAATTCTCAAGCACATGATGATAAAATGACAACGGCGTGACCTCTATTTATATGAGGTCACCTAAAACCAATTTATCCATTTTTTAAAATGTCAACAACAAATTAGGGAGGCTTACCTCCTCTATTTTCCATTTTACAACTTAAAATTAGAAAATACATAAAGAAATTTCCCTTTTAGGGGTAACGTCATGCCCTAAAGGGTGACGTTAGGCCTCCAAGAGAGACGTTTAGGCCTTTGGTAAAGATAGTTGGGCCTGTGAAGGCCACGTGCCCTGACACCAAGTTCTCTAATGCATGCCAAGTGTCTCCCTCTCCATCAAACCATGCCACATCACCATCAACCATAAGAACCCCATCAAAAACCTTATCTTCCATGTGATGTCTAGGGCATAGAAGATGATGTTTTAGGCCTTCCAAGGCCAAAATTGAGGTGCAAGGGGTTAGCATGTAATAATAACATGGTGTTCAAGTGCCTCCAAAGACAACTTTCATCCTTGCGAGTGTCCAATGGGAGGGGGCACATCATCCAACTTGTGGGCTTCATGCCCCAATGAAGGTCAAAGCAACCTTGTGCCTCCACGATCAAACTTTCACCTGGAAAGGTCCTACAAAGACAAGCAAGTACACCCTCCAAGGGTCCACAAGTCACAAGCATCATGCCAAGTAATCCAGACATATGCATTAAATCCCCCCTTTCCAAAATAAACAAATGCTCAAAGACCTTATACAACTTTCCAAATTTAAGTATGGGAGGGTTGTCATGGTGACCTATTGGGTAGATCATTCCCCAAGTCAAAGAGTGTTTCCCAAGAGGAACCTCTCTAAGTCATGTAAAGAGCATGAGGTGGATGGGGGGGTGACTTCTCAGCATGGGGTTTCTTGACATACAAGGGCTCATATTGTCTCATTTATAGGTGCCTCCGTAGAGGGTGTGTTATCTCTTGAGTTACCGTCTGTTTAGGTGCTATTTTTCCCATACCCCTTTTTATCCATATTTCCAATCCATGTTTTCATTTGTTTGTAATTTTCCAGTCCCCTTTAAAAGGTTTTCAATCTTTAGCATTTACAATTTGGGACAGGAGTGGGCACTGAGTAGGTAGAGCTCAAGTTGGATCGGCTTTTGATGGTCCTCATTTTCTATGTTCACTTTATTTTCAAAATTAGTTTCTTATTCTTTTATAGCAGCTGCAATCTACCTCTGGTCCTTTAGCGCCTTCTTCCCATGAAATGAGGTACAAGCCCTTCTTGGGTCAGTATGCTCTAAAACCCAAAAGATGGGGAAACAAAAGGGAAGAAGTATGAAAAGTAATAAGTATGTGCGAGAATGCCACAATGACCCTTCAAGGAGACCCCCTAGTAGCAATCCTTTTCCTGAGGGTAACCCACTTACTAAGCCAACATACCAACCACCAAGGTAAAATGAGGCAAAAGGCATAATTTCCAAGAAAACGTTTTCAAAATCAATAAAGGATCCTTTGCAACATTTTCAAATGCTTCAAATATTAAAATGACATTCAGCACGACACCAGACTTGTTATCTCATGAAGCAAGACTCGATGTCCTTTTTGAGACAAGCTGGGTGTGGTGGGTGTTGATGCCATCAATTAGATGGTGATGTTTGGTGAGTGAAGGGCTCTGCCTGCTGATCTTCCTCTCAGTACTCAATGTCTGCAACCTACATGCCTTGAGACATCATCTCCTTATTTATCCCTGGGAATGGGGGGATAACAAGAAGTATTCTCAATGTTCCAAGGAGAAACATAGCATGAACAAGGAAGGTAATTTTTTTTTTGTAGAACCATATTTAATAGAGGAATGGAGACTCCAACAACTCAATAACACAAGCTTTTTCATTATCTCTTCTCATAAATCTTGTGGAACAAACTCTCAAAAAAACAGAGGGAAAAATAATGAAAAAAATATTAAGGTCCTTAATGCACCACATTAAATGTATTGAACAACTTGTATATTTAGGGAGAAAGGTAAGAGAAAATAAAAATATATTACAATAATTTGAGTTATGTTATTCAAAACTTGAATAAATCTTAATACAAATAGAGGAAAGGCGTACAGAGCAAATGAGAATTCAATAACCAACACAAAGCTTATCTGAAATACAATGAAACTCAATATCTTAGTAATTTTACCCATAATGCAATGACATAGTAAATAAGACTTATTTAAATGACTCAATAGAATTAAATAAAAAACCTAGGGCTCATTGCGATGATTTCCAGGTCATGAAAACAATATCATCATTATACAAGATATTTGGGAATCATACACAAATCACCACATAAATCTTGACTGTAGTGGAAGTTGTGCCATATTTGCAAAAGATCAAGATTTTATTAATAAAATTAACATCTCAGACAAAGTGATAGCAAAATGATTTGAAACACATTAGAAAATCACAATAACTTTGAGTAATTACATACTCCGACAAATGTAATGAGTGAATCTTAAAATATTTCCAAACTACAACTCATGATTCTCTTTTTGAGTTTCTAGGTTGTTCTCTATGATCTTTACTCTTCAAGGATGGACACATTATTTCTCTATAGAAAATCGACAGTCCCTTGGTCCCACTTTTCCTTCATCTTTCTACTCTCTCTTATTCATAACAACTTCCCATGAATTTTTGCAAGGAAATGAATATACTCAAATTCAAACTGTACTCGTTCTCATCTCCTTTGACTTGTTCGAGCCGATGACAAGACACTTTGCAAAGGATGGGGATCTTTGTTTGATAAGTGGACAATATACTTCCAATTTTTTCCAGTTGGATAAATAAATTCACCATTTTTCTTGCTGCCATATCTAACTGAGTATATTGATCTTAGGATGGGGAAGGGAGTCTTTGGAGTACCATTTTGAGTTCTAGTAACAATTCAAAATATTTTGATAGCTTATCAACTATAACATATCCTTTTAGTGGTCCTTCCATATCTTGAAATTTTTGTATATCATTTCTTTGATGAAGCAATAATGCATTATAAGCCTCTTCATAAAAAAAATGACCATTTTCGTCCCAAAATGATGGTATTCCCTTTTGAAGTAAAGATCTGAATTTATTTCTAAATAATTGACCACCTTAAAAATATCATTGCACAAAGTTTGAGCATTCAGGACCAACTGATTCTTTGTAAGTACTTTGGTGGTACCCATTATCAATGCAGTTATGCCATTAACCCCTAATGTCTTAACTCATCCCAAGATCTTGTATTTAAGAATTTAATAACATTATCAACAACTAGAGGCTTATCACCCAATTCAATCCAAATTTGATTTATGCTTTGTTGAACTTGGCAAGCCAAATATTATTCATCTTGTAGCACAGTAAAATGTTTCCCTACCTAGGATATTGTTGCAATCATCTAGTCCCACAGTATATGTTTAGCTCCAATTAAGTAGCTCCTAACAATCAATTTACTATTAGCTTGGTCCAGATGCTTTTATAGCTTTGTCTTGGTCTTTTGAGCTTCACCAATGAGAAACTATCTTTCTTTAATGTGGTCATGTAGAATAACAACATGTTCTTCTTGTGTTAATAGTTCTCTTGATTTGTGCTACTTCTACCTCCTTAAAATTTCACTGTTATAAAGTTTTAGCCAACTCTTTTGAAGCATCTTCTGTTTTTATTTCTTCTGTCACTTGAGATGAAGGAGGTTTTACTATTGCGACTTCCTTTTTCCTTTTTTCAATCTCTCAATCAAGGCTTCATACTGGTTGACCTTGTCATTCATCACCTGCTCAACCAATTTTTATTTTTCTTGTTGAAATTCCATAAGCTCCCTAGTTTGTACATGTTTTGTGGCTAGAATCTTATGCTTTTCTTTCAACACATGTATCTCTACATCGTTTTCCTTCATAAGAGATTGAAATGGTTCAAGATCATTTGGGTTTGCACCTAGAGAAATGATATTTTCCTGTAGCTCATTTATTTTAAGTTGCTTTGCCTCATTTGACCATTTTTCTTGTTTCAGTTGCTTCACAACTTTATTAACCAATGTCTCTAGCTTACCCTTACTGGCAGTAGTTTTTAACAGATCTTTGAAAACCATCTCTCATGTTTGTTTGTGTAGATCAATTTTTTCAGTAGCATGAATATTATCTAATTTGTATGTCATATGGGTATCTTTATAATCATTAATTGAATAAATATTTTGTGAGTTGGGATCAAGAACATTTTTTTTTAATAACCCCTCCTTCAAATCCACAACATAGAGTAATGTGGGTTGTGTTTGGTCATTATTCCATGTTTGAGGGAAGATTTCCTTCCTAACTTCAAAATTTTGTATCTCGATATCCCTGAAATGTTTAAATAGATCCACTTCAGGTTGGTGTTCACCCCCCATATATTATGTCCCTGATTGTTGAATTTATTCTATAGAAAACAAAGTTGAGGGAAATGAGATGAAGAGAAAACCTCTTTAACCATAAGCTCCTTAGAGGTTTGCTCTAGTGAGAGGATTTCATCTGAATTCACATCCTACATTGCTACCTCTTTAAGTCTTGATTTTTTTTCTTTTTGGTTCATGTGATTGTTGTTCCTCCACATCCATTTCACTAGTGGTTTCATGTTCCACTCTTTTGTTGTTATTCTCCACATTTTGAGGAGTCTCAATTGTACACCAATGAACAACATGATCTACAATAACTTCTTGAAAACTTCCTACATTCTCATAACTCACATCAACATGGGCTTGACAACCTAAAATTGTTGGTGTTTTTATTGTATCAACTTTAATCTGTTGTTGAGGGCCTCCCTTCATTAAGTCTGAAACTTGACGCCAACTATCCATGTTTACCAATTTTTCCATCTCAGGGTTGGGATGATGTAAGTAGGGACCCAAAACCAATTGAACTCTCCTCTTTGAAATGATTTGATGTGGATCATATTTCCAGGCTTCTCCATGACTCAAATCCAAGTGATCAACATTCTATGAACAAAATCCTAAGATTCTCTTGATTTCACAATAAAAGGGTTGACATCTTGTGGCAGCTTAAAAGTGATCTTTCGATTTGTAGAAGCAAAATGAATGTGATCTAAAATGAATCTATGGTGTATATAATCCAAATAAAAAATTCTAAGAGTTAAATAGATAGGTAACTTTAAAGGTGGAAACTTAGAACCATACACCCTTATAATTGTACAATCCTCATACAGGTACCAGTTTCCCACGCATGTCTATGGGCTCAATTGTAGTAAATTCCTACATTCATGGTGAATTCTGGGAGGAACGTCTCCATTATAAATGATATGGACAATGTACATGAATTTATCAACAAATATGGTAAATGCCTCATTTTTAGCATGCTTACTCACTAAAGGTGTCCATTCTATCATAAAAGAAGGGTTACCTAGCTCATCCTCTATTTTTGTTTCAATATGCTTGAAATTGAAGGACTGCAAATACAAAATGAAGTATACCAAATATGATTGGTATATGAAATACCTTTTCGAGTTGAAATTCTTGAACTGCAAATGAATTTCATTTGGTAGGTACTTGCATAATTGAATTTCACCAAAGGAGTACCATGCGGGGGGGGGGAATTACCATAAACCCTATAATTGTTTCATTAATGATTTTATCATGATCATATCCTAGGATTAAGCACATCATATAAACTACTTCCTTGGCAGTATCAAGAAGGATATCGACCTTACATGGCGGTGGAGATTCGGGCACAGAAGCTCCCTTGTCCATATATCTTTGTAAAAGGATCACTTTTTGGTTCTAGTCCAAAGACTTATATTTTCCTATTAAGGCTTCCTCTTGTAACAACTATAAATCAAGGTTTTCCGGGAATGCCAACATTTGGGAAATGGCTGCAAGGTTTATAGTAAAGATGGTCACATACCCATCTACTGATAACATAGAGCATCGTTGAGGATTATATAATTGGGCACAGAGGGACGCTAGCTCAGGAAAATAATAGGTCTCGGGTACACAATATTTGGCGAGGTATGACTCCCAAGTTTGAATTCTAGCATGGGAATCCCTGAACCTACCATAGGTGGCATGTCTTAGCTTATAGGTGGTAGTTCAGGTCAAATTAGTTTCAAAATTTTCATCATCTCTATCAACTAAATGTTAGTCTTCAGAAGCGGGTTTGGTTGAATATTCTAGTTTTGTGGGATTCTTTTGAGAATCCATTCTTGTTCACAGAGGCAAAAAGAACAGTGAAAGACTCAATAAGATTTGAAATATATGAAGAGTTTACTCGGTGAAATTACCACACAGAATTCCATCTAGCAGAGTCGAAATACTGATGGATTTTTCTTTCCCAAGAACCCAAAATTTGAATCTCTTTTGGTGCTTATTCCTTCCAAAACTCGACGTTATACCCAACAGGCCTGGAATTTCAAGTGATTTTTTTATGATGGGTAAATTTTTCAAGTACCTTTAGAATTTACATTTTACCCAATTTTATCGAATGTCATTTCCTTTTGTTTTACGTCAAAGTCATTGTGATATATATATCACTACAACACTTATATAAAAATTATTAACAAATTATTATTAAGTGCAACACTTATTACATAACACAATCCACATCTATCGATAGCACATGTGATACTTTTATTCTATTATGTATCAGTGACAACACTTATAAAAATTATTCATGAATTCTTATTAAATACAATACTTATTACACAACACAAATTACAAGATACAATATTCTGAACATGTCCAACAAAATGAAAAGTATATGGAAGACTCACTTTATCATAATTTCATTAGCAATGTATCATCCATGTGTGGATCATGACCAAAGAATCCTACTTATTTCCAATTATACAAAATTGTCACTATAATCTTCCATGGAGGATTTTGAAATCACACAAAAGTAACCATAGTTGACAAACATAGAATAATAAATGCAAGCATCATACAATCATAATGCACTTAATCTGTCCACTTGGAAACACCTCATATATTTCATTTTCGGGGCCCAACTTTCATGACGTCATAACACACTTAATCAGTCCACCTGGCAACACCTCATTTGATATTTCATTTTAAGGGCCCATCTTTCATGACGTCATAGTGCACTAACCGGTGCACTTTGCAACACCTAATTTGATATTTCATTTTCGAGGGTCATATTTCATGACATCATAGTAAATTTAATCATTCCACTTGGAAACACCTCATTTGATATTTCATTTTCAAGGCCCATCTTTCATGACGTCATAGTGCACTAACCATACTAAACCACCTTTGAAGTTGACCGGTTTTATTTTTAGTTGCATGGATCATTACATAAGTGGTAATAATTTACCACCTCGATGATGCATGCTAAATGAGAAACAACCATGTTAACGTAGTGGTTTCCACTATGCGGATCCACAGACCAAAATTAAATAACAATTATGTTCACGACCTGTGTCAACTAAGAATCGTTGATCTATTGCAATGTAAATCCTTGGGTCATCGTCATACCCTTCTTCCAAATCTCACTCTACGGTCACACAAGGATGACAAAATGCAGGGATATTTGATGATTGGAGTGATCTCAGTGTTGGATTAACCAAAAATGCTACCAAGACACTGCCAAAACTACAAGGTTTCGTCAAGTGCATCTTTAATCCTCTTCCTCTTCCATGCATTCCTTTTCCTCTTCAATATCCACTTTGTTTCTTGGTTATTGGTACTAAGGATAGGGAAGAATTACCTCAAAATGATAATAATTATATAGGAAGGAGGTAACAAGCTCTACCTCCTATAGTTGGATCCTCTTTTGGGTCTCAAGCTACCTTGGTTCCTCTACCTGTTGCTTCCTAAATTCATGGTCTGAATGTGCTTTAGGTTCACTCAATTAAGCTTAAACTCTAACAAGTGTTAGGTTTGTGAAAATAAGATTTGGGTTGACAATCTTTTTTATTTTTTATATTTCAACCACCAATCAAAGCTAAAGTCAACACCATTAGCCCCAACCCATGTTATGCACCAAAATTTGTGTTGACTAAAGGAATCCCTATGTAATTGATTTTTGGAGTTATCACTGGTGCTATGTTCACTAGGTATTACACTTATTTATGCCCCCATTAACAAGGTGGTACACCTAAGGGGTTATAAGAGGTAATGAGTTATAATATTGAGTTAGGTAATGATTTAGGCTATTTTAGGATAACATATGCTAGGTTAGGATAGGTTGGGTAAGGTTTTCATAGGGAATCCTAAGATAGGGTAGGTTCGTTTATGTTAAGGTAATCTATGGTGGGGTAGGATATATTAGAGTAAGGTAGGTTATGTTAGTCTAGGGCAGTGAAATCTAGTCTAGGTAAGGTAGGTTAGGCTAAGACATTCTAGTTTATTATTAGATAGACTAAGTTACTCTAGCTTAGTGGAGGCCATGGTAGGATATATTGACAACCTTGAAAACAATAAATGAAAGTAGGGATGACTCATGATGAAATATTGGTGCATATATTATAGTAGAACAACCACATACATGACTAGGTGAAAGTCTCGATAACACAATACTATCTAAGAGATAATATAAGATAATATAAGACAATTTTATTAATGTGCAAAAGAGTCACCACAAAAAGGTTGATCGAACTATTGAGACAATATTGTGTCGACATCCAAAACTAGGTGAAAGCACCGATGACCTTCATAGTCCACAAATGATGGACTAGGTAACATATCATAAATGACTACAATTTGTTAAGGTGATGACCATCTCATGGAATTTGGACTAGATCTCATTTTCCATCAAAAAGAAAAATTCCTTGATCTTTGAACAACACAACCACTCGTATTCACTTTGACGTTCCCTTTTCCTCGCTTTGGGGGTATGCTAGTTACCACCATGTGGGATCATGCTAATTGAGAATGTTGCAATGGAAACCATCAAATATGTGTTGATAAATACCATTGTGTGTGATTCTCCATAATTCTAGACCTACACCACATGATTGCGAAGACAGGTTAGTTTTGATACCCAAAAACATGTTTTTCTAGCTAGCCTTAGGTAATTATTTGATACACAAAATATAAGCTTCACGAAGCGGATAAAATTTTCAACTTACATAATTATTTGGAAGAGAATACACTTATAGGAAACTTGGAAGGCTTGCAGAAGGTCGGTCACATCTACAAAAAATAACGATAATGAGCCTTTAAAAACAAAAAATAATTAAATGGAAAAGGTAGAAAAGTTAACATACAGATTGCATACCTTGCACTTGTCCCAACTCCACCTTCATAAACATCAGATATCCTATGTTTTCTACTTAACTTTGCTTGTCTTATCACTCTACGAAGCTCAATTTTTTCTGGAAGTTGGTGTTTCCTCTTAAATCCAACCATTTTACACCTATAAAATGCTTGACCCTTTGCACAAGAACATCTGAATGATTGGAACCCCCTCCTTTCTATGTGTATCTATGGTAATGGTATGAGCTAACTTATGTGATTTCTCCATACCCTGTGTACCCCAAATGGCCAAGCTTCCATATTTTTCTACAAACCATGGACTGTGTGCAAATAATTGATGTTGCAAACATACACGTTCAAACTATATTAGAGTACAAAAACAAATGTACGAAATGAAGTTAATTTACAATAATAGTATGTAAAGTAAAGAAAAGTACAAAGTAAAGTACTATTTGGATGAAAATTAATATGCATACCATATAATATGTCATATGGTTCTCTCCCTTGGCTTCTTTCATTGCTCTTATGAAGTCTATAACAACTTTTTGAAAGGTTGTTGCATCACCTTCAATGAATTTTTCATTATCTGTCAACATAAATAAACATGAAAGCGGCCTCCAAGCATGTTTCTTCTTTCTAGTTGATTCACGACCTCCACTAGTGTGATCATCTTCTGCATCAATCAAGTCTTCATAAATTCCAAAACATCGATGTCCACATTGCTTTTCAATAAAATGACATGCATCGACGCTTAACATTGATGACTTTGTTGGTAGATTGCCTCTTGTACCTGACCTCTTAATATATTTTTCAATTTTAACCTTTCCACATGCAAACCTGCTTTTGAAAGAACTTGTTCAATTGCCTCAATCAAACTTTTACCTTCTTATTGTGGGATTTTGTTCCAAGCAAACAAAATAGATAAATACACCATCTTATCAACAATTCTCACAAATGCATGCAAAGTGCACATGTGCACCCTAATCAAAGGTATAGGAAGCACCACATCTACATTTGGATCAATCTTATCATAGTTGGGAGGAAGGTCTTGAAGACAAATCCAAATACTACTTTTCCAACTTCGATCTTTTTGTTTTTTATGCATGCAATATAAGCAACTGTGTGTTTCATTTGCACCATGAGAAATGTTGTACGTACACTTGAGAGTTTTTAAATCAGCTGCAAGATGCCATTCCACAAAATATGAACCATATCCTTCCACATGTAATTTTTTCTCTGCAGCATGTGAAGACATAATTAATGGTAAATATGTTTTGTTGAAAACAAATTTCAAGGACTCATGGGACTCCCTGTTGACACTAAAAATTCCCAACCAAAAAAGGTGATCTTCAGATTGAACTTGAAAATAATTATCACTTATCTTATCAAGGAGTGGATCTAATGCATGATTCATTAATGTAATTGAAACTCTTTCATATTTTTTTTGTTGACTAACACCACCTCATCTAATTTTGGGATAACAATCAACTTCCCACATGTATCCTCAATAGAGATCTTGTAGTACCTCACCATCAACTGTAATACTCGTTCTAAGTCACACCACAAGTTATTTTTTTTTTAATTAATGGGATAACTTCACTTGATACTTCATTTTTACTCTTACTTGCAAATTCATGCACTGCTTCTAATTGATATGCATCTCCCAATGAATCAACAATTTTTGTGTTTTGTAGTGCACGCTCTTTCTTCACATGAAAAGGGAGAGGAACCAAAATCTTCTTAATGCCACCATTCAACATTCCCTCTCTTAGAACTTTAAAAATACTTGAATATGATTCCTTATTGATGCCTCTATCATCACAAACTCCTTGAACATCCTTAACATCAATTTTTAAGTTTGCAATTTATTGGTTAACTACTTCTTTCCTCAAATCATAAAATTATGTCTCTTTGAGCATTACTTTAATGTCGCTTTTCTTTAACACAGTTTTGCACAAATCCACAAAATCAATCCAAGTTGGATCCAATATGGTCTTCAACCCAAACACTCTTTTTCTAAAGGCACCTCCCCTCTTTTCCAAACATGATATTCATTTCATCTCTTTTGATTTGAACCTCAACCCCATTGCATTTTTCTTTATCACAGAGAGTCTATTTTGGAGACGAGAGATATCGGTTTTCAACTTCTCAATTTCTTTTGATGAGTTGGATTTGTCTTCAAGAAGTTTGTCCACATGGATTTGATTGAACATTGCTATTGTTTTGTTCAATCTCATGTTTTCATGATATTGAATCATATTTAAGTGATGTGGTTGTTGTAATTGAATATTAAGATCTTGAATTTTATATTCAAGGGAAATGCAATTACCTTCCAACTTTTTACAGTATCCTAGAAGACCACTATTTCCATGGCATACAAATGGACATAGTCATGTTATTGTTTTGAAATCAGGATGACAGTTGGACACAAGATCAACTGGATAGAGTTCTCCTTTTAACCAAAGATCTAAATTTTTAGCTCCAGCTTCCCTTAACGCATTGTAATCAATGTTAGGGACCATTTTCTGATTTTGTTTCCCGATAGACACCGTATCCTTACTTAAATTTATGCGGGTAACATGGTGATAGTGTATTACAACATGTGTATGTGTTGGAGAGTCCCACAAATAATTAATATTATGAAAATCAAAATGTATTGGAAATACCAAAATGAGAAAATCAAAGTTGCACTTCAGAATAGTTTGGGAGATGTTCTAAGGAAAAGACAACTTTTTTAGATATTCAGGCATACCTCAAAGTTGTCATGAATCTTGTAGAATATGGTACATCCAACTAATATTCTACATTTTTATATGAAGACAACATAAATTAAAAACCAGTCGGTAGAATATAAGAAACTAGTCTTACAACATCAAACAATATTAAAAATATCCTTCTAGCCTACGCCTGTTTATTTTTCTATTTAGTTGATGAACTTGAAGTGTATCCTTTTTGTATATCTGATTAACTTTAAGTGTAATCGTGTCCCATTATGTATCCTTTTTGTTGGTGATGTTTAAGCTTTGTATCCTTTTGATGCATGTGTATGAATTGATGGATATAGAGGTCCTATTGGTGATACCCAATAAGTGCATTCTTGAGTTAGGAATTGAGTTCAACACTTTATTCACCTACTTGGCCACTTGAGCTCTATGCACTACCTCCTCCAATGTGCCATTCAAATATTTTCTCACCCACCTATGTAGGCTATCAAACTACGTGTATAATTCTACATATACTCTAATCTTGCCCATATCTTCTAACATTCCCTCACATGGAGCCTTTAAAGGTACATATTCTCCTACCCTAAAAAGTTTGAGCCAGAATAAAAACAAGAGTGAGAATGCTTAGAATTATCAATGTGTCCCTTTCTAGGAGTATCCATGGTAGTAACAATAGTAATAATAGTAGGGGCTTTTCCAAGAAGGACTTTTGGAGACCCTTAAGGAAGTAAGGGATGAATCATCAATAACGTTTTTAAGGTTATTAAGTACCAGAGCAACTATAGAAATAACTACATCAAGGGAACACCTATGTGAAGTAGAGGAAATTAAGTATGAAGACTCAACTACATCCCTCAAACCATAAGCTATATGCTCAATAGTTTTCCCACAACCATAAATTTGTGTATCTAGCTCAAACTCCCAAGAGGGTTTCAAATCTAGTGTAATAGCCTGGGTATCATTATTTACTTGTCATATGCCAAGATAAGGTCACAAAGAAAAAGGAAAGGGAAACAATGGGAGTATGGGTAGAATGTCAATATCCCATACATAAATAACATGCTTATGCAAGTTTCCCAAACTCTTCAAAATAAACATCAAAATGTACAAAAAATATAATATTCTTTCTTCGATCACATATCCAAGTGTTTATATTTGGGCCTCCTCTTCTTTTTCCCCAAGAATGACCTCTTCCCAAAAATCTCACACGCCATACAATCACAACTAAGTATCCTATCCATGACACTTACTCAACAAGACATGTGCTTAAATCAAATCATTCATGGAGAATAATCAATAAAGTTGGGTTGCCAACCACAAATTAAGACAAAACAAGCATAACACATCAATAAGTTAAGGAAAAAGAGTAAACCGAGTATGAGGAAAGGGTACTTTTCTCATTATCAAGGTTAAAACCATAATTTATATATTCCCAATCAACTAAAATAACCAACTAAACTTCTAAATCCAAGAATACAACTTGCTACAACTTCATCATAAACCAATCAAAACTTAATGAAAATTACACAAATTTGCTAACCTAGAATTTGTAAAGATTGTTAGGAAATTTTCCTTCAAAAAAAACCATTAGGTGCCTTGGAAAAGATACAATATAACCAACTTTAAAAGCCAAAAACAAGCTTTGCAATAATATCATGAGATTATTGCCTAAAAAATGCAACTTGAAATAATAACCAAAGGCAATGAACAATCAAATGATAAATCAATTACTTCATAACCATATAGGCCTTATAAAAATCAATCCCACATAAAAATATTTATTACAAAATAATTGCCAAACCCAACCTAGCAAAAAACTTACACTGATGGTATATAAATAAATGCAAGGCTTCACAAGATTGCATCTAAATATATAAATGAAGACAAACAAGTTTCGAAAGAAATTGATCATTGTTGAATGACTAGTGAAAACAATCTCAATAATCAAAGCTAGATAATCAAATAAGATGGCAACCCAAGGATTGGGATTAAATCTAAAATGGGAATTTCAGAACAAGGACCTTACTTTAGTCGAGGACTTAGAATTGGTCATTAACGACCTTAAAAAATATGACATCAAATGAAAGCTCAAATAAAATGTGGTGATATGACATCCTTCACCACATTAGGAAAGCATACATCATTAATTGGACATTTGACACTTCTCAACTGTCTTCAATCAACCAGATATCACACCTAGATCTTCCCATGTCACTTTTTTCTTATTTCCATTTATGTCGCAGCTAGAGTCTTTGTATATGGAATGTAGGAATGTATTAGACACGTGTTTGTACCAACTAACACAATGATTCATCACGTGGAACAACAAGAAAATGCACGAGTTGCATTGTCTCTTTGGGTTAATCAATGTAAAAATGATCATCGATCTCCACCCTTCATTCAATTTAGGCCTCCTATGCTCTCACCATCATGATAATATTTCCAACCGAAAATCTAAAGGTAGCAGTGATTGTCTTGTGCGTAGTGAACTCAAGAAGGCAATGTGGAGACGCAAAAAAGTGCCATGCCAATGACAACTTGTAAAGCCAAGGTAATCAAGGAAACAAAGAGAACACAACAATGCAAATTGGAATCCCAGAAAGGGAAACTTGTAGCTTGAATCTAAAACAGAGGCACAAGACCATAGGCACGACAATGAAACAACCATCATTCTTAAAGTAGTGAACAAGTAGGCTAGACAAATTCGCTCGCTCCAACAGGAGAAAAAATGAATTTCACCGGGTCTTGATGCAACAATTCACAATCCCTCATCCCCATGTCTCTTCATGGGGCTCAATGGCACCACTGGAAGTGGATCAAAAAACTCATCCCCATCTTGAGCAGCTCTAGGAAGAATGACAAGCATGGATAGTTGAAACAACTCCTAAGTTAAATTAATCAGTTTTTTATGCTTTTCAAAGAAAATATTTCTTTTGCACTCGTATGTATGTACAAATCTATACATCATATAAGGATAGTCTTTTTCATGAGAAAGTAGAGAGTTTTGAAAGGCCAGAGCAAGAACCCTATTTTTTAGCCAGTCGACCTTCTTTTATGAAATCTATGTAAATATTTGTTGATTCAACCTATGTTACTTCATGAGAAAGAGGAGATTTTTGAAAGGGCAGAGAAAGAGCTCTCTTTTTTTAGCCAGTCGGACTTATTTTTTGAAATCTATGTAAATGTATGTTGATTTAACCTATGCTAATTCATGAGAAAGAAGAGATTTTTGAAAGGCGAGAGAAAGAACTCTCTTTTTTTAGCTAGTGAACCTTGTTTTTTGAAATCTATGTAAATATTTGTTGTTTCAGCCTATGTTGCTTCATGTGAAAGTAGACATTGTTGAAAGGCTGGAGCAAGATATCTACTTTTTAGCTAGTGGGCATTCTTTTTTCAAATCTATGTAAATCTATGTTAGTTCAACCTATGTTGCAACTCCTTTTTTAATACAAAAATAACCATTCTTGTTAAAAAAACATAAACAACCCAAGGATTTACTCAATATATCATTACAAAACATGCTAAAAAGGGTAACCCAACCATAATATTATCCAATAGCTTGCACAATAATAAGGAAAGGAAGCTACAGATCTACAAAATTGCTTAGAGCTATTTCGTCTTATAGGTAATCCACTACCTAAAATTTACAAAATGACTAGCAAATGATAAATAATCATTGGGAGCGTATGTGGTACCTATTATAAAGGAATAACCATGATAAAATTGGTAATAATGGCAAGAAATTCTAGCCCAAATTCAAATACTAAAAGCCCATAATTTCGCAAGTTCAAATTGCTCTAATTCTAGGACAAACACAATTTTAGACATATAAATGCAAGTAACCCATAGACTCTAAGTTGAGGGAAAGTAGTATCATAAATAGGCCCATACTAGATTCATCACAAAAATCCAGCCAATCAACCAGAATTACAAATTAACAAGTTGGTCAAGCAAGTGAAATCATGGCATCAAAGAGCTTCCTTTGACACTAAATTAGATAAGGAATATTTATTGGGCCTTTTTTTCTCTTTGTCTTCCTTAATTAGATCAAAAGAATCTACCAAGTCCAAGGATTGGACAAAATCCCATTCCAATAGAGAATAGAATGCTTTCCTAAAAAAAAAAACACCTGGTGTAAACAGTGCAAGCCTCAAGAGGAACCAACATGAATATCAGAAGAAGCATGCCCTGTGTTAGATTGAATTTTAGAGATATCTAGTTGAACCTGCAAATCTTTTGAGAGAATTTACCACAAAAACAACATACCTATAAGAAGAAACATGTCCTTCCTTTGATGGAATTTTAGACATATCCAGTCGAACCCACGAATCTTTTGAGAGAATTTACCACAAAACACTAAGACTCAATTCTAAATCCTACTTGACCTAGCCATATTTTGGTGCAAAATTACTCAAACCAATGCCATTAATCCACATTTAGTGGAATTTGATAAATAATTGCATGAAATCTTTGAGAAAAAAATGATAACTTGAGAGGAGAGTTTCCAATTCAATGGCATCCACACCAATTTTTGTAAAAAATGTCCAAGGAACCAAAGTTGAGAGGTAGCCCTTTGTATTGAATCACATTTTCTCCTTGGCCAAGGTGGAATTTGAAAAATAAATGTATGGGATATTCGAGAAAAAATTGAAAACTGAGAGTAGGGTTTCCAATTTGATGCCATTCACACCCATTTTCGTCAACGATGGATAAGGAACCATAATTGAGAGGAGGCCTTTCAGATTCAATCACATTCGCCCCTTGGCCAAGGAAAAATTTGAAAAATAAATGTATGAGATCTTCGAGGAAAAGATGAAAACCCGATAGGAGGCTTTCCAATTCAATGGAATTCACACCCATTTTTGTCAACAATGGCTGAGGAAACAAAACTGATAGGAGGCCCTTCAGATTCAATCACATTTTCCCCTTGGTCAATTGTCGACGAACCAGATTTAGTGAATCTTTTTTTAAGATATAGAATTTGTATTCTACAACTTTCTTTTAATCCTATATAATTTTGAGTATGTGTAATTTTATATATTGTTTTTTAATAATATTTAATAGTTTTTTGGGGAACTTTACACCTTGGATAGCTGGTCCAATAACTTTTAAGATGGTATTGAGTATTTAATATTCTTTCCTTGTTTTGGGGAAAACATTGCATCGAATTTGGTGTTCATAAATTGATTTTAATATATATATATATATATATATATATATATATATATATATATATATATATATATATATATAAGTTAGCCTCTATAAAAGTAAACTAACCATGGGCAGCTTCGCTAAAAGTGTAATATTTAAAAATTGTCTACATGGCATTATTTGATTAATTTCTTGATTTTTTCTTAGGAGGACACTTTTGAGTTGAAATTTCCTCTAATGATTCTTTCTTTATGGATGCATTATATGCTTTATTTTTCTTTGTCATCAAGAGATCATCTGCATACACCACAAGGCGTACAATTGTTTTTCCAACTTTCATGACAAACCAAGTTGCATAATCAAGATTAAATGCTTGAAATTGATCTTCAAAATATGCTCAGTTATCTTCTCATACCATGCACGAGATGCTTGCTTTAGGCCATACAAAGACTTGATGAGATTGCATACCTTATGTTCTTGACCCTTCACAACAAATCCTTCTAGTTGAGACATGTAGACATTTTCCTTCAAGTGAGGCATCCAATTTGTACTTATTCATGTAGAACCACCTGCATCCAATTAGTTTGGTTTGAAATGGAGGATCCACCAAGTTCCACATCCCATTCTTAATGAGAGTATCATACTTCTTCTGCATGGCTTCTTTCCACTCATTATTAGAAGCAGTTTCTTCAAAGGAATTTGGTTCAAAGTTAGTAGATAAATTCAATTCACGATCATATGAAACATCCATATCATTTACATCACATGAAACTAAATTATCTACATCACCTCCATATTGTCTTGTAGAACTTTTGGTTCCTATATTTCCAACTTCATTAGGATGAAGACTTTCAAGTGTTTTTATGAGCCACTTTATACCTTTCTGTGATGGTCACGGTTACTCCACTGATTTAGATGGTGTTGCATTCCCATCAAGGTTCATCCTTTCAATCATCTCAATCACATCATCCAATTGAAATCCATGTTCGGATGAAGTGGATGGATCTTCTTCATAAGGGGGAAATGGTACTTCAAAAGGAGATTCCAGAGATTGATCCAAGATAGGGATCACCCCTTCAAGATGTGGAATCTCATGATCAAACTCATGATATGTCTTTACATGGGTGAATCTATCAAAATGATCAAGCTATCGCTCAATAGTTTTTTCATTCTTGGTGGATTCAAGAAAAATCACATTCTTGGAAAGAACAGACTTCTTATTTACCTCATTATAAAGATGATATGCCTTGGTGGTATTCTAGTACCCCAAAAAGATGCACTTTCGACTCCTTGCACCAAGTTTGTTTCTTTGCTCCTTAGTAATTAAGGCAAAACATGTGGAACCAAAGACCCTAATATGCCTCAACGAAGGAATGTGGCCATACCACATTTTATAAGGAGTCTTGTTCCCAATATTATGAAATGGACTCTTGTTTCTCATATACATTGCACATATAACTATATTAGCACAAAGCATCAACTTCACATTTTTGAAAATTAACATTGAACATACCATATTCAAGAATGTCGTATTCATTCTTTTTGCTAGATCATTCTGCTAAGGATTGTATGGAACAATGGTTTGATCCTTGATCAGATGTTGGCGAATATAGATTTCAAATGCATTTGAAGTTATTCCCCTCCATTATCAGTATGAAGAGTTCCAATACGAAATCGAGTTACGTTTTCAATCCACAGATGAAAATTTTTAAAAGTTTCAAATGCTTGAGATTTTTGTTTCAACAAATAAACCCAACACACCTTGGTGTAGTCATTGATACAATTCATGATATATATATATATATATATATATATATAT
>JASDQU010738314.1:76107-92154 GCA_032191745.1 Picea mariana
AAAATAGGCATGGGGCCACACAAATCATAGTGTATCAACTCTATCTTTCTACGTTCTCTTTAGGTGGAATCATGAAAAGGTTGCTTGTCGTGTTTAACAAGAATATGTGCCTCACATTGCTTCAAGTTCCTTGGAATGGTGGGAAAACCAAAAATACCATTTTTATTCAACACATGAAGACTATCATAATTGATGTGCCCAAATCTATCATGCCACAAGAGACTAGAATGTTCTTGATTAATTGGGTTGGTTGTCATTGATGTCAACCCTTGAAGAAATTCTGGTACCTACAATAGTATGGTTAAGGGAATTAATCTTATTTGATGTATAATGGTATGAATAATAGTATATTTTCAGGTAAGACTATTCTAGATGGATAGTACATGTCATGCCATTTCCAGTGATATGTGGAACCTCACATAAATCCTCACGGTTAGAGAGTTATGGCCTTGTGAAGTTGGAGAACCCTCTTGAGTTATCTAGAAGCCCCTAGAAAGTCAAAGAAGTCAAATTATTATAGAAACTCCTAGAAGAAGTTGACTAGTCATAATGGGTGAAACTAGGAGTTAATCATGGGTTAAGTTGTTGCAATAAGAAAATAATTAAAAATAAATTAGTTGCAACTAGAAGTGGAGAGTTTACTATTTATGGATAAAATGGTTATAAGTGGACAAGTGGTTAGAAGTGGGTTAGCCCTAAAAATAAGGAAGTTGGGTTAAGTTGGTTAGAAGGTAACCCCTTGAGGAAGCTACATGGAAGTATAAATAGGAAAGCAAGGCTCTCCTATTAGCACATATTGAGCACATTGAATATATATTATTGTGCAAGGTTCATTACAGATACTCTTTGATGCATCTGAAGTTATGCAAGTCTGAGGTAGCATGGAGGGTTGATGATGAAAGTTTTGGAATTGCAGAAATACTGAAAAAACCCTAGTTTTTTAGGTTTATGTGGGTTGCAGTGGAGAAGGGCACGTACGTATGCATGTTGGCAGTATAACAAGGTGCGTACATGTGGGAAAAGACATGAAATCTTGAGTTGTTGAGGGTGTCAGGGTCTCAGAGTCTGAAAGCAAGCTCCTAGGAAGGTCTACAGTGACCACATATAACAAATCTATCTACACATTAAAAAGGTATGTCATATTCTTATGTGTGGTTGGATATTGTTGTCTCCATGAGATATGGTTATGGGAGTTTGAGTTTTTTCCCTAGAGAGGGTGTTGGATGTATGGCACTTATGGTATGAGTGATATCCACAGAAATACAACACTGGTATGTTGTTATTATTCATTGTTTCATCTTGTTGGTTCAAGTGTTGAGACATAGTTGTATTTCTTGGTACATGGTTGATGATTTTTGTTGTGCAAGGTTGTGAAGTTGTTTGTATGGTGTGAGGTTGTATATTAGTAAGAGTTTGATGTCTAGTCCATGCGAGGATTATTACACTCGTTCATGATTGTACACACATGTATGACACATGACTAGAGAGACATAGATGCAGTTGGTTAAGGAATGTATAAGATGATGCATGCACAGGGCACAACTACAAATAATATATAGTGATAGGTTGCAGGTTTATGTGCCATAGGTAGCAATGTGTTTGAAGTTTTATAAAAAATGAAAACCTTATCTTTCTGAAGGTGTATGCAAGCTGCAATATAGACACACCGTGTACATAGGCAGGTTGCATTCTAGTCAAGGCGCGTACATACACGATCTACAAGATATACAGGTCACGTACCTGGCGGGTTTTGTTGGTACATGTTGAGTACAGGTACATGTTGGTTACATGTCAATGGAACATGTTGGTTATAGGTCAGTGGTACAGGTTGGTATGGGTTTACCATGGTATATCTCATAGTGATAGTGTGGAAATGTTTTCATCTTTTGACACTTATATTTCAGGGTGATTCGATGAGGCAAGGATAGGTGGTTGTAGACGGAGAACATAGGGGTTTGTAGCCTCCTTCTGGTTGTAGCCAGAGAATTGGGGAGTTCGAGCTTCCCTCAGGTGGTAGCCTGAAAATATAGGGGGTTGGAGCCTCCTTCCAATTGCAGTTGGAGAACAAAGGAAGTTGGTGCTTCCAATGAATGTAATTCTTAAAGACATATAAGAAAAAACATTATGTGGTTTCTCCCGCATTGGGTTTCCACTTAAAAATATTGGTTTACTGTGTATGTGTATGATTGTTCTTTGTTCATGGTTTATTTACTCTACATTTGTTGAATGATAATGGTATATTGATCATAAATATAAATAACACTTACATACTGTGGTTAAAAGGATTAAAAAAACTCTAATACTGATTCACCCCCCCTATCAGTACCAACAATTGGTATTAGAACAGGTTCCTTTAGAAATTGGTTTAACCACTGAAAGGTAGATCATGGAAAGAAATAGTATATATAAAAATGGAATACCACAGTTTGATGGACGAAACTATGCATTCTGGAGCAGAAGGTTGAAAACATATGTACTAGCACAAGAATTTGAGGTTTGGCAATCAGTTGTAGATGAATATAAAGAACCAGCAGTTCCGCCAACAAATGACAACAGAAGGAAACTCGGTNAAAGAACCAGGAGTTCCGCCAACAAATGACAACAGAAGGAAACTCGGTCTAAATGACTCAAAAGACAAAAATGCACTTCTGAATGGTCTTGGTGATTCAGTATATGTCAAAGTTATGCATTGCATCTCCACAAAGAAAATTTGGGACAAACTTCAGAATGTTTATGAAGGAGATGCAAAAGTCAAGGCATCAAAGCTTCAAACTTAAAGAGGACAATTTGAACAACTAAATATGAAGGAAGATGATAATATTGCATCGTACTTCTTACGATTTTATGAAATAGTGAATGCAATCAGGGGATTGGGAGATTAATTTGATGAATCTATAATTGTTCAAAAGGTACTAAGATCTCTTTCAATGAGATTTGATCCTAAGATCTCATAACTAGAAGAAATAACAGATCGGGATTCAATAAGCATGGATGAACTACATGTAATTTTCACAGCCTATGAAATGAGAATTGAACAGGAGAATCCAGTTACAAAAGAAGAAACATTCAAAGAATCCAAGAAGTCAAAGCAAAATGCAAAAAACATAGCAGCATCAATGACATCTCAGAAGACGATGAAGAAGTAGCCAACTTTGTCAAAAGAATGAAAAAGGGAACCAATGACAAATATAGAGGTAAGATTCCATTGAATTTTTAAAATTTTGATGGTATTGGTCATTTTGCTAAAAATGTCCCCATAAGAAAAAAAAAGAAATGAAGAATATGATTCAAATAACAAACAAATTTACAAAGGTAAGAAAACCAAAAAGAAATTCTTCAAGAAAAGTTTTTGCACAAAAGAAGATAGCACCTCATCAGACGAAGATGAAGACAGTGGAAGTGAGACAAAAAGGGTTCTATTCATGGCAGTAGAAGACTCCGATGAAGAAGGAACTAAAGAAGAATATGAAGAGGAAAAAGTTAACTACAAAGAATAATTGATGAGTGCCATAGAATTTATAAAAAGGGAAAAGAAGACAAACAATTCACTACAGGCAGAACTAAAAAGAAAAGAAGAATCTCAAAGTTCCAACTCTGAAGAACTAGAACAGATGATCACCAAATTAAAAATTCAAGTTGAAGAAGACAAAATAATTGAATAAGCGCTCAAAGAATGGTTAGAAGAAAGAGACATGATCATTGGAAATTTGGAAGTAGATATTGTCACATTGAGAAAAGATATTCAAAAAAAAAACATGTAGAACAACTCAAAAATTTTGGACGATATTATCAACAGTCAAAGGCCAAATCATGACATGTACAGACTTGGATACAATCAAACAGAAAACGGATCAAGCTCCAAAACAATAGATCAAGAAACACGTCCAAGAATATATGCAGAGATAGTCAGAGGAGACAAGAATTTTTACAAGGAAGATCACAGGGACACTCCTCCACCCAGAAGATTCATATTTCAGAATTAGTGATAGTCAGAAACAAGCATGCCTCAAGAAGAAGAAGGATTCAGAAGAGTGATTCCTTTCAGAAGATCTTAAACTCCCAGGTATCAAACTATCTTTTTTTGTTTATGTTATGCATGTAATAATTTTGGTCATAAAGTTGTAAATTGCAGAGCAAATAACAGAAACAAAAACAACTTTGAAATTCATGCATAAAATGGTTATCTAAGAATGCCTAATGAAACACAGAGAAGAAACTACAACATGTTTGAATCCTTGAGCACTAAAGTGGAATGATACAAGTGCAACAACTTTGGACAGATGGCCAAATATTGTAGAATGACAATCCCTCCTAGAGAATCACAACAGAATAAAAACAGTGACAGACAAGAACCTCAGCAGAGAATATGGATAAGAAAGTAGAATCAATCTAACAATGAAGAATGCACACTCGCTCTACAAGCTAAACACAAGAAACTTGGTTGGTATGTTGACAGTGGCTGCTCAAAGCACATGACAGGTGATGAGGATAGGTTTCTAACATTGAGAAAGGAAAGATATGGATCAGTCTCTTTTGGAAACGATGACTCAGCTAGAATCACTGGAAGAGGCACAGTCAAAATTGTAAACAAAGATACCAAGGAAGAAAATGTTCTATTAGTGGAAGATATGAAACATAATATTCTAAGTGTAATTCAAATGTGTGACCAAGGTCACAAACTTATGTTTGATTCACAGAAGTGCGAGATAAGAAAAATAGGTTCAGGAAGATTGGTTGCAACAATTGTAAGAACTTCAAGCAACATATATGTATTAAGTGAAATTGAAAATGAAAAGTGTTGTCTAGGAAAGGAAGATGAAGTTTGGCTATGGCACAGAAGGATGGGCCACATAAATTTTGACAACCTAGTCAAATTCAAAAAAGGAAGAAGTCAAAGAAATTCCCCGGATCACAAATACAACCAACACCTTATGCAAGCATTGTCAACAAGGAAAGCAAACAAAAACCAAATTCAAATCAAAGGAATACTCCACAACAAGACCACTAGAAATTGTGCACACTGATCTAGTTGGACAAACTAGAACAAAGGGTTTAAAAGGTGAGCAATAGTTTATGTTATTGTTTGATGATTATACAAGGATGACTGTAGTTTGTTTTCTCAGGAAGGAGTTAGGAGCATTCGAGAAATTCAAGGCATACAAGGAAATGGTTGAAAATAAAATGTATTCAAAAACCAAATGTTTGAGATATGATAATGGAAGAGAGTTTACTTCAAAGGAATTTATGGATTTCTGCAACAAGCATGGAATAAAAAGGAAATTCTCAGTTGCTAGGACACCTCAACAAAATGGAGTTGTCGAAAGGAAGAACATGATAGTACAATAAATGGCTCGAACAATGTTAATGGATTCCAAGTTGACATATGTATTTTGGGAACATGCAGTGCATACAACAGTTCACATTCAAAACAGAGTAATGCTCAGAAACAATAGTGATAAAACTCCCTACAATCTATGGAAAGGAAGACCAGTGAATGTGAAGCACTTTAGAGTTTTTGGAAGCAAATGATACATCAAAAGAGAAGATGTTAGAATGGGAAAGTTTGATTCTCGTGTGGAAAAATACATACTTGTTGGGTACTCGAGTACAAGGAAAGAATACAAATGTTTCAACCTAAGGCTCAACAAAGTTGTGGAAAGCATCAATGTGACGGTTGATGAGACAGGTGGACGGAAAATAAAGGAAGAAAAAAAGGAGTCAGTGGAACATGTTCACGAAGAAGAAGCAAAGGATTAAGAAGTAACAAAAGGGGAAGATAAATAAGATCAGATAGAAGTAGAAGAGAAAGAACAAAAAGTACCTCCAAAGACACCTAGCAAACACATACAGAAGAATCATCTCTCAGATCAAATTATCGGGAACACAGATGCAGGAGTTGATACTAGAAGAATAATTTGTTCACCAGAACAACTGTGCCCAACACTCTTTTCTTCGATTGAACCAAATAGTTTTGAAGAAGCCAACAATGATGAATTCTGGATAAATTCCATGGATGAACATTTGGATCAGATAGAGAAGAATGACACTTGGTAATTAGTTCCAAGACCAAGGTACAAGAATGTGATCGACACAAAGTGGGTCTTCAGAAATAAATTGAATGAATATGGATAGGTTACCAGGAACAAAGCTAGATTGGTATGTAAATTATACACACAGTTTAAAGGTATTGACTTTGAAGAGAAATTTTCCCCAGTTGCAAGAATGGAAGAAATCAGAATGATCCTAGCTTATGCATGCTCCAAGAATATTAAAGTTTATCAAATGGACATGAAATCAACCTTTCTGAATGGGGAACTAGAAGAAGAAGTCTACATTGAGCAACCAAAAGGATTCCATCTTTCAGAGAATGAAGATTATGTTTGTAGGTTGAAGAAGGCCTTGTATGGTCTAAAACAGGCCCCCATAGCATGGTATTCCAGACTAGACAGATATCTACAACAAAATGGGTTAAAAAAATGAAATGCAGACAACAACCTCTACATCGAGGTAACTCAAGATAGTATTTTATTAATTGAAGTTTATGTTTATGATATTATTTTTGGAAGTGATGATGACATGTTGAGCCAGAAATTTGCAAAGGATATGAAAAATTAATTTGAAATGCCATTACTTAGAGAATTGTCCTTCTTTCTAGGTCTTCAGATATGTCAAAGAAACCAAGGCATTTTTATTTCTCAAACCAAATATATCATAGAAATGTTAAAGAGATTCGGAATGGAAGATTGCAAAACGGTCAATACTCCTATGCAAACCAGTTGCAAGTTAAGAAAATATGATGATTCGAAGTCTATAGATTAGAGGCAATACAAGTCAATGATTGGAAGCTTACTTTATGTGACAACATCCAGACCAGATGTAATACAGGCAGTTGGAAAGGTGGCATGATTTCAAGAAGCACCAAAGGAATCACATGTTCTAGCAGTAAAGAGGATATTCATATATCTCAAGGGTACATAAGAGTTTGGATTATGGTATCCAGAAGGAAAGGATTTATCACTTATTTCCTACACATATGAAAATTGGGCAGGTTGCATTGATGATCGAAGAAGCACAAGTGGAGCAATTTTCTACTTGGGTGAGTGTTTGATATCTTGGCTAAGTAAGAAACATTCATTAGTATCATTTTCTATAGTCGAAGCAGAGTATATTGTAGCAACAACATGTTGTATACAGGCTCTATGGATGAAACAAACTCTGACAGATATACAGGTTGAGTATGAAGAGCCCATTCCAATATATTGTGATAATACAAGCTCCATAAGTATCTCAAAGAATCCARTGATGCACTCCAAGACAAAGCACATTCCAATCAAGTATCACTTTCTATGGGAACAAGTTGCATAGAGGAACATTAGAGTTCAATGTGTGGAAATAAAAGAAMAGGTTGCAGTTATATTTACAAAATCGCTCCCAAGGGAAGCTTTTGAGTATCTTCGACAGACAGTCTGAGTAATTTCTACTCCAAAATGAATTCTTTTGAATGTTTATCTTATATTTCTTATATTTACACATGGAAGCACCATAAAGAGGACAACTTAGTTTGGGGGAGCAGTTTCAGGAAGAGTTCAGTCGGGGGGAGCAATCCCAAGGACAGTTCAGTTAGGGGGAGTAGCCCCGAAGGGAAGTTACTTTTTCCATTGGTGTCAAAGGGAGAGAGATTCATTAGATGCATGGATAGAGAGTTAGATGCTTGGAGAGAGAGAATAGAGGCATGTTTATAGGGGGAGCGAAGGTCACAAGGTGAGCATGAGCGATATGACTTCAGTGTTGCATCAAAGTGTTGCCATCAATGCCAATGGGGGAGATTGTTGATTAATTGGGTTGATTGTCATTGATGTCAGCCATTGAAGCAAGTCTAGTAGCAAATTCCAGTAGCTCCAACAATATGGTTAAGGGACTTAATAGTTTTTTTTTTTATGTATAATGGTATGATGATTAGTAAATTTTTAGGTAAGACTATTCTAGATGGATAATACATGTCATGCCATTTCCGGTGACATGTGGAACACCACATAACTCTTCACAGTTAGAGAGTTATGGCCTTGTGAAGTTGGAGAACCCTCTTGAGTTATCTAGAAGCCCCTGGAAGGTCAAACAAGTCAAATTATTCTAGAAACTCCTAGAAGGAGTTGACTAGTCATAATGTGTGAAACTATGAGTTAATCGTGGGTTAAGTTGTTGCAATAAAAAAATAATTAAAAATAAATTAGTTGCAACTAGAAGTGGAGACTTTACTATTTATGGATAAAATGGTTAGAAGTGGACAAGTGGTTAGAAGTGGGTTAGCCCTAAAAAGAAGGAAGTTGGGTTAAGTTGGTTAGAAGGTAACGCCTTGAGGAAACTACATGGAAGTATAAATAAGAGAGAAATGCTCTCCTATTAGCACCTATTGAGCACATTAAATATATATTATTGTGTAAGTTTCATTGCAGGTACTCATTGATACATCTAAAGTCACGCAATTCTGAGGTAGCACGAAGGGTTGACGATGAAAGTTTTGGAATTGCAAAAATACCGAAAAAACCCTGGTTTTTTTATGTGTATGTGGGCTGCAGTGGAGAAGGGCGTGTATGTACACGGGCTGGAAGTATAACAAGGCACGTACATGTGGGAAAATCTATAAAATATTGAGTTGTTGAGGGTGCCAAGTTCTCAAATTCTGAAGGCAAGCTCCCAGGAAGGTCTACAGTGATCAGGAGCAAATCTATCAGCAAATTCCAAAGGTATGTCATATTCTTATGTATAGTTGGATATTGGTGTCTCCATGAGATATGGTTATGGGAGTTTGAGATTTTTCCCTAGAGAGGGTGTTGGTTGTATGGCACTTATGGTATGATCTAGATCTACAGAAATAAAACACTGGTATGTTGGTATTATTCATTGGTTCATCTTGTTAGTTCAAGTTTTGAGACACAGTTTTATTTCTTGGTACATAGTTGAGGGTTTTGGTTGTGAACTTGTTTGTATGTTGTGAGGTTGTATATCAGTAAGGGTTTGATGTCTAGTCTTTGTGACGATTATTACACTTGTTCATGATTGTACACACATGTATGGCACATGACTAGAGAGACATAGATGCACTTGGTTAAGGAATGTATAAGATGAAGTATGCACAATGCACAACTACAAATAAGACACAGTGACAAGTTGCAGGTTGATGTGATAGAGGTAGGAAAGTGTTTGAATTTTCAGAAAAGGTGAAAACCCTAGCTTTCTGAAGGTGTACGCAGGTTGCAATATAGACAGGTCGTGTACATACGCAGGCTGCAGTATACACAGGGCACACACATACACGAGTTGCAGCATATACAGGTCACGTACTTGTTGGTACATGTTGAGTACAGGTACAGGTTGGTTACAAGTCAGTGGCATAGGTTGGTTACAGGTTAGTGGTACAAGTTGGTACGGGTTTACAGTGGTATATCTCACAGTGATAGTGTGGCAATGGTCTCATCATTTGAGACTTATATTTCAGTGTGGTTGGACGGTGCAAGGATAGGTGTTTGTAGCCACCTTTCGGTTGTAGCTGGGGAACATAAGGGGTTTAGCCTCCTTTTGGTTGTAGCCAGAGAATTGGGGAGTTGGAGCTTCCCTCGGGTTGTAGCCTGAAAATATAGGGGGTCGGAGCCTCCTTCTAGTTGCAGTTGGAGAACAAAGGAAGTTGGTGCTTCCAATGAATGTAATTCTTAAATAAATATAAGAAAAAACATTTTGTGGTTTTCTCCCGCATTGGGTTTCCATGTAAAAATACCAACGTACTGTGTATGTGTATGATTGTTCATTGTTCATGGTTTATTTACTTTGCACTTGTTGAATGATAATGGTATATTGATCATAAAGATAAATAACACTTACATACTGTGGTTAAAATTATTAAAGAATATATATTATTGATTCACCCCCCCCTTTCATTAATCCAACAAAGGTAATGTACCTTCATCATGGTGAGAAAGGTATGCATAATTATGTGTTTGTACAAATTTCCCTTTCAAATTCAACAAATTTTCATCATCCCATCCTATCATGATGACATGCATGTTGTCATAAGATCTTTTTATTTCAACTTTCCCATCAAACATGTGAATGGAATGGCCTTGTTGTCGAATGTGCACAAGAGAAAGCAAGTTCCTCCACAACTCAGGAAGATAGAGAACATTATGCAAAAGAAAATATGGGAATCTAGGAAATTTGAGCCCGATGGTGCAATTCTTATAGGCTTGAGACTAAATACATATACAAAGCTTATTGCACCATATACATTTTCATTCAATTATTCAAATAAGTCTCTCTACAAATTCATGTGGAAGGTTGCACCAATATCAAGCAACCAACCATCTCTCCAAGAAGAAAATGAAGTTTTGAACAAATCTTCATTTATTCTAGTACTGCAATGAGCAATAACAAATTGAGCAGATGTAGGAGATGTACCTTTTTATTCTTTTTGTTTATGCTTGTATTTGATCTTCTCCCATGTGATCCTGCATGTCTTTGCCTCGTGTCTATTCTTGCCACAACAAACACAATGAAGACCACGATTGTTCCTAACCTTGTGAAGACCAAATGTTGGAGCTCATTGACCAAAAGTTGTAGATCTTCCAAAATGGAAGGAAGGATTACTTGAAGCCCCAAAAGATGGAGTACTAGAATCCCTAAAGGCATGTGCACTTGCTAATCCAAGTTAACAACCAAAAATCAAGAGGCATCTAGTAGGAGTAACAATTTTCCCCTTTATGGACCACCAATGAGTTATTTCAGGTTTCCTTGAATAATCGTGATGAATTAACTTACATTCACAAATAGTAGCCAGTGATGATCATCCTCACTATCAATAAACAACTAAGTTATTATAGGTTTTTCCACCTTCGAATAAATAAATAAATTACCAAATTAAAAAAAAAAAAAAAAAACCCAACANATAGGTTTTTCCACCTTCGAATAAATAAATAAATTACCAAATTAAAAAAAAAAAAAAAAACCCAACAGAATGGTACATTTAAAATAATTTTTTACATGAAACTCAAATAATAATAATAATAATATATTTCTAAGGTCATGACCAAGCCAGACACCAAATTGGTGTATGAGACCCCCTTGCTTGTGGGACAAAGGACCCCCTCCGCACATGGATTTGAATGCTAAAGTCTACAAGAGGTATACATACCCTACCCCCCTCTGGATTTGAACATGTGACCTCCAAGGAGGAAACACTTGTTCTTAACCATCAAGCCCACTCAAGTTGTTCTATTTATATTAAATATGTTTTTTTTTTTTTTAATAAATTATCTGATTACAACAAATAACTAACCAAAAATATTTATAGGTGCTCATAGTTTTAAGGGTCATCATTGCTAAGGTGTCTATTCCACATCATTCATTCAAAATATAATCATAAAAATATGAATATGTATGCCGTGGGAATAATAACAAACTTTATAGGTTAGCATGTGCTTCAAAATACGACTTGATACAAATGTGATGACATGTAACAAACACAATTGTGTAATGCTCCGAGTGAAAATCATCCTAAGGGAGGCATGTGATGGCCACTAAGCTAGGCTATGGGTAGTTAATATTCAGTTTCTTTTAATAATTAAATGCAAGTAGTTAGGAGTGTTTAAAAATGCAAGCAATTAGGAGTGTAAACATTTACTTATTATTTAAGTGTTTTTTAATTTAGTTTGATAGAATGTTTTTTTTTAAATAACACTATTAAGTCTTATATCATATATCTTATCGAGTATAGATCTCATGTTTTATTCCATTGGTGTTTAAGGGGATTTTGGTCCTCCGATCTAAAGTTCCAATCTTATCCAAGGATTTAAGATTTTAAGGGGGATTTTGGTCCTCCCATCTAGGGATCCAATATTTTCAAAGGATTTAAGATTTAACTATGGCCTAGAATGATGCCACTTACAATTTATTAATTTGATCAAACATGATCTTATTTAATGGAGTGGTACCCAATAACAAAAAAATTACCAAGGCAAATATCTTATCAAGCATACTTGTTGTTGTTATTATATTTATGTTTTATAACTCGATAATAAAGTGATCTATTTATCTTTAATCTCTATTATTTTCTTTATAATGTATCATTAATTTACCGAAGAAAATATCGTATCAAGCATGCTTGATGTTGTTATTATATTTATATTTTAGGAGTCGTCGATAATAAAGTGATTTATTTATCTTTAATCTCTATTATTTCCTTTTTAATGTATCATTAAATGAAGTTTCTTTGAATCCTTATCAAATAGTAAGATTAATAGAATTAGCTTTGTTTCATAATCTAGTAAAGGCCTATTGGAATGCTATATCAAAATCATG
The DNA here is from genome assembly GCA_032191745.1 of Picea mariana. Taxonomy (NCBI): domain Eukaryota; kingdom Viridiplantae; phylum Streptophyta; class Pinopsida; order Pinales; family Pinaceae; genus Picea; species Picea mariana. Next base: position 88,456 of record JASDQU010738314.1, read on the forward strand.
GTTGTAAATGATCTTTACAAAAGATTCATAGATCTTATATGGTAATAGTGAGTGTAGATCCATCTTTAAGTCCATATTTATCATGCACCAAGAGAGATCAAATCCTTAGAGGTGCAAACTTTTTCTCAAGTTTTTTTAATCTAAAAAAAGTTTTCACCTCGAAAAATTTGATCATTCTCCGCTCATGATAGATTTCGAGTTAAGATGGATTTATGCTCTTTCTCTCTCTCTCTCACACACACACACACACCACTCCATGTTGAATATGGAAGGAATTACACATCTTCATCATGAAGAGCACACCATTAAGATGTTTTAACCAACCATTACAAAAAAAAAATTGCTCTCTCTCTCTCTATATATATATATATATATATAATTTTTTTAAATGTCACATGTCAACTCTGTGTTAAGCATACAAAATTACACATCTTCCTCAAACTAGATGTAGAAAGCACCTATCGGTAGAATAATTTTTTTTTTTTTTTAACTTTCAATTACTTTATATATATATATAACAAAAAAATTATTTCAATGTCAACCATAAATAAGTGCACATTTAAATATTTTATTTATGGTTGATTGAAATGTTTTTTTTGTTATTGATATTTTTTTTAAATGTCGTGTGTAAACTTCATGTTGAGCACAAAATAAATTACATATCTCCCTCATATTAAGGTATATGTAAGGTCTTCGGCTAGAAGGGTGTGGGAACCCTAATGCAAATCCTCAAGGAAATGAAACCCGGGGTTGTTTTGGCACCCAAAAGTCACACTAGCTAGGCAAGTGGGCACCTTGGGTGCATGAACATGCCAAGGGGCTTACCCAAGCATTAGACGAAGCACAAGGCCGAATGCTCCAAAGAGATTAGGGTGCATCTGCATGAGGAGCACACCCAAGGTTGGGGCGTGTCAGGCACAAGGGACGTGAAGGTTGACGAGCACATGGATTCGTTTGCAAAGGGGCACACCAGTTCATTTGGGAATGATGGTTCACGAAGGGGCGCAACACACCTAAAGGACACGACAATTCGTGAAGGTGGCATTTGGAGTCCAGGTAAAGGAACAAGAGCGCACAACCAAGAGAGCAAGAGGAAGACAATATCAACTCTGAGGTTCTACGGAAAATTTGGACAAGGAGGGGAGATCTCCCTCAAGGAGCCAAGTTGCTCCACATGGGAGGACTTGTTCTGCCTTGAGGTGATTTTGTGGATAGAGTTGAGGCAACTTTCTTTGGGTTGAGTCTAGCAACAAGTAGGGTGACTTGGAGTTGGGGAAATATTATCATAGGTCTAGGTGAGGCATGCTATGAGACAGAACCACAGGTTTGTGTGAAGTCTTGCAACAAAGAAAAGACAACGAGTCTGTGGTGGGTGCACATTTGAGGTGCACCACAAGAGTTGCAAAATTTGTTGCAACAGATAAGTCTCGGTGTGACAAATTTGTGTATGAGTGTCTTGTTGAGGTGAGACGAGTCATGCGACTCTACCAAGTTGTAAACCGAGCTAGTAGTGCTCATATTGTATTGTTTCTCAATAATAAGACTTAGTCAGGTGTTAGACACGTCTTGCACCACCTACACTATATCTATGTGTCTCTTGTTTGTTTCGCAAGTGTTTTCTTTGTTTCATGGATGTACACTTATATGACTAAGTGTTAAGCTATTAACAATTTGTTCAGGTATATTCATTTGTTTCACAAGTGTTTGCTTTGATTCATGGATGTATGTTCATATAACCAAGTGTTAAGCTGTTAACAAATTGTCTACGTATACAAGTGAGTTTCACTAGAGTAGGAGTGTGACTCGCCCGTAGCCTAGAACATAGTATGGGTATGCTCTAGGTGAAGAGCCCTAGTCCGAACAAAGTATGCTTGGTGTTGCCAAATCGTCAAACGATCACAATATTCAGCTAAGCACACCTTCAAGAGGTGCATGATTGCAAGATTCATGCAAGCATCCTGTGTGGACGTGACAGATGGTATTAGAGCAAATTTGCCTCTTCACCACTACCGCAGTCAGAACAATGGTGTTGAGGAAAACTGTAGTTGGTTTCATAGTTTGTTGCAAAGATAGTTCAGTGGGAAGGTTCACAAACTTGGTGAATAGTTTGGTGGACCGAACTGGTTCATCAAAGAGACTTTGCATCAGACTTATGACAGAAGTTATGGCTAACAGTGTAGTGGAAGGTTGATCTAGGTTCACCCCTTGTATAGACCAAGAGCAAAGTTTTGGGTGAAATGAATCACTTGGGAAAGGTGGGTGGTCGTAGAACTCATCACACAGTTCATCAGATAACTTGTCGCAAATTTGATCGTAGAGGCAGTTTGGGTGCAAACTTGGTGAAGGTTCGGTAAGGTGGACTGACCTTTCGTAGAGACAGTTTTGGTGCAAACTTGGTTGGTTTGATTTGCGATGGAAGTAAGTGCCAAACCTATGCAAACACCTTGAGAAGAACATGCATAGAGTTCATGGGTGAACCGATCACTTGGGAAAGGAAAACGAATTCAGGACTTGTCGCAAATATAACCACATAAGTGATCGTGAAGGGGAGAAGCTCTAGGTTGGAGTGAGTTGAAGAACTTGGGTGAGTTGGATGACTTGAGGCGACCTAGAGAAAATTTGTAGCAAGGAATTTGGTTGGGCACACTTTCATCATGACATCTTCGTATCGTGCATTGCCAAGAACAATAGATGAGTTTAGCTGGATTGTTGGACAAGTGGATCGACCACAACCTTCAGATGAGGTGACTCTTCACAGATTTACGCAATTCAATTAACAACAATATGACTTGGAAATGGAAAGACATTGGAGATGAGTTCAGTCGATTGCAAGGGAAGTTCGGGACATGCAGATTGAAACATGAAGAAATTACTTGGGTATGGGCATTTCTCTTGCTTTGGGCAGCATGGTTGAGTGTGAATCCTAACCATTTCAAAGCATACTGAGGTAGACACAACAACACAGTTGAGTGATGAAGTAGTGGGGAAAAGGCAGTCTGGACATGTGGTTCTTGGAGTAGATGGGACATTTCATATCCGAAGATGGAGATGAAGATGGGGAGAATTTGGCCAAGGAAGAAAAACTTGTGGACTTGATCAGATTTCGAGTCGCAAGGGTGGAGTTGGTTGGGTGTGCAGATGCATGATGATTTCCCTCAACCCTTCACAAACTTTGATGTGGACTGTGTGTGGTTGTAGAAGATTGGCTAGTTGTGCCATGAGGCGGGCATTGGAGTCAAGTTGTCATATATAACTTTGTTTTGGGGTGAATTTGTAGTGTAGCAAGGTGACAAGAAACCTTGCCTTAGTTTGAGGTTGTTGTGCATATGGATTGAATTGTGGAAGGAAGTGACCAAGCTTTGGGCATGTTGTGCATTCTCAAGGAACAAACATGATAGTTCAACACTTGGAGAGTTAGTGCACATGAGCATGACCAAGAGGTCGAAGTACATACGTGCCAGTTAGTTTTGTTACCTCTCCAGACGGTACCATATATTGTTTCACTCGGTTACACCATTGTAAGCCCAAGGATACAAGTTAAATCCATGTGATGTTGTAATGGACTCCTAGACTTGGTCTGACCATGATCAATCTCCTTAGTCCTTGTTTCAATGTATTTTTTCCTAGATGGGATTATAGGCCTTAGCATGGATTTATGGCAGACACATGAGTTGTGTGGAGCCATGAGTCTTATGTACA
>JASDQU010738314.1:94361-112484 GCA_032191745.1 Picea mariana
TTCACAACATGGAAATCTGACAAAGTTATCATCACTACACATATTTTGAAGCAGCTCATGGATCCCAATACAGTGGGTCCTCGAAGGCAAAAATATAACATGGACTCAAAATGATCATAAAATTTTTACGAGCAAAACCCATATTCCAATTTTTGGATTGATGAAATATTAAGGGAGATAGATCCTCCCAAAAGAAAATTGTCCCCTTCATCTAAGAGATATGTTGAGCACATTTCCCAAGTCAAATAGTTAAAGAAAGGAAACATTGAGGTCTACTAGTTGTTAGAGGATTTTTACCAAGTCAAAGATTCATTTTCTCCAAGAAAAAGGGGATTATTCAAGCCATTAAAAGTTAAATTGTCCTCTTTGGAACAAATCACACCTCTTCTTCATAGATTAAATGGTCAAGCTAGCTATTGGAGGAAAGAGAGATTAAATGTGGACAAATTATAGTCATTTTTCTCATTTCTCAAGGGGAAATTGTCCCTAGAAAGAAACATTGGACTTTATCCACCAAATCACACCTTCTCCAAGGCCACACGTTTTCTCTTTTGGTGGAGCGAACCTCTTTTAGAGATATCTTCAATGGTCAACAATTCTAAAATGGATTTTATCCCATTTTCTCATGGAGCTGTGTAATTGAAAAATTATTATTCAATGGGTTTAGCCTCCAACCAATTGTGGATGAACAAACCAAGAAAATATATTTAAATGAAAAAGGGAAACTAATTGTTTTAATGAAAAACTATATAAGGCTAGCACCTCCTCTCATTTGTTGTTGTTGGAAACTTTGTGAGATCATAATGCCATAATTCTAAACTCAATTCTCTTATGTCACTGTGGATTGTATACTATAATGCTTGTTTTTATTGGCCAAGGATATTTTATTTTGTGCTTTGACAAGGGTTTCTCAGGATAAATGCAAGATATAATCAATCGATCCATTGAGGGGCTACATAGTCACGTGGAGAAAAGGAACTGGACTCTTCATCTCTTCCATTTCCTTGTTGGACCAACTTCCTTAGAAGTAGCTTCAACCAAGAAGATTGCTTGTCACTTGGGCCCAATTCAATTGATTTTCTTGGAGAGCATCCGTCAAGGAGTTTTCTTAGCAAATCTAAGGAACAACCCATATTCTTCTAAAATTTCTAGTATTGGGGGCGATAGTCCTTCGACTCCAAACCCAATCAACTAGAAATCTATCTAAGGGTCAATATTGAACTCGTGAGGTCATAATATCTCAAACCAAGAGCCATATAAAAGGTAAAATAGTGTGCATATATGTTTTATTACAACGAAGAATATATTCAGATCTACACCCATTTTCCTCATCTAAAGGGACGTCCAAGTAAGTATTTTATTAATCAAACCCTCTTTTCATTTCCATATTTGATTTACAAGTTATATCTCATGTTTTTTTGTTATTTATAATAAAATTATAGCCCCAATAAGTATTTCTTTTGGCTGTGGTACTTTTTAGGTTTTGACCCTATGGGGATTTGAACCTCAAATTTGCAAAGGTAATTTCCATCCAGCTGGAAACTATTTTTATTGCAGATCTAAAGGCTCTAGGACATAATATTCACCCATACCTTGTTTCCCTATCCTCTCCACCCACAGATATATTGATATAGTGTGCTTATACACTTGTGGGGAGTCTCAAAATACCATTTTCTTTGTTTCTTTTTGTGTTTTTCCTCTATTTTGCAGGTCTGACATAATAGGGTAGCAAGGAAACATATCATTTTCAATCACTGTATCCAAGGTACAAATAGTACAAATCATTCACAAAGTGATAAGAGTATTAACCCCTACTTGAGCATTATTTTTATCAATATTTCGATAGATTGGGGTAAGTTAGCTTGTTGTTCTGTTCTTTTATTTTCTGCATTATTTATTAATTATGCAAGTCAATTAAAAAATTAACGCCTACCTTCACCTAGTGTTTTCTATTAAGGCATTGATCCCAAGATCATTTGAGGTAAAGTGAACTTTGTGGGAAGCCTCACAGAGCATCTTAGTGTAGGAGATTGGCTCAAACAGGGAAGGATAGGTGTTGTCGTGGCATTGGGAACCTATCCCTTGTGTTGTTTCCCTAGCTGACTGTGAACCTTGGTGGCCTTCTAGTTTGGTTGGTAACAATTTTGGCACCATTGTCGAGGAACAAGGTTTTAAACCAAGGGTACTCAACAAAAAATATTGGGTAAACTTTATTGCTGTGTAGTTTGATGAGTTCCCTTTAGTATTATATTGTGCACTAAATTGTAGGATCTCATCTGGCAACTCCACTTAAATAAAAATTGAAATAAGTACAACACTAAGGAAGTTTCCTAGCTTTGGCGACTTCATTGTCCAATCTTTGGTAACAATTTGTTTTATATCTTTTAGTGAGTTTATTATTATTTTCACTGACTTGCAGGAGCTCACCTGGCGACTCCACCCAAACCCCATTAGAAACTAAGGTACACCACAAGAACAACTCCTCAATGATTGGTGACTCCACATCTTCGGTAAGATTATGATTGGTAAGAATGCTTGGAGATTAACAAATCATATCCCTTTATGTTTGAAGTATGGACACTAATGAAGAGCAATTGTCATCTTTTGCTTATCTGCTTTTTCCTTTGAATTTACCATGAATTTGGAAACCTGCACATCTTCGTGTAAATAACATGTCGGCTTGTGTCCCCAAGTTTGATGGAAATTCGTTGTTTGCTGTTGACTTCTTAGAGTTTTTTATAAACTATGTAATAATGTTAACCTTGTATTTGAAGATGACTTGATGATAGCATTTGCAGGGTCAATGCAAGGGAATCTTGCAATGAAGTGGTATTGCAAGTTTCAACTGAAAGAAACAAAATATTTTCCTCAATTAGTGAAGAAATTTCATAAGGGTTGGATCCCAGGTTATGAACAGATTGAAGATGTTCAAGTCCTCATGGATCTACAAGGAAAAATACTAGAAAAGACTAATGACTTGGTTATGGAATTTGGTGAGCATCCTTCCGATTATATCCTTCCAAAGATAAAAGAGAAAATGGATGCACTTATATTTTTGGTGGAAAATGTTAGCACTAGAAGTTTCTCTTAGACTGCTAAAGAGCAATCCTAATACCCATCAATAGATTCCATAATTTGGTAAAAGTTTTGTAGAAATTAAGCTTAAGTGTAACAAATATTCAAGGAGTTATATTTAAATATCAGCACAAAATCTCCACAAGGTATACACCAACAAGCAAGGCTTGAATAACTTCAGATCAGTGTTTTTGAAACTTGTAATACATGCATAAGATCACAACAGGAAATTCCGAGACACATATAACATAAATTCTCATCAAAAGGAACCTTCTAAATAATGAGAAATAAAGCTCTGATAGCATTTGCACCAGTAGATAACAACAAATCCTTTACTGCAACATTTAAACAAGTAATGGAGATTAATCATTCACCAATAATTCACATCAAAGAAAGATTGAATACATAATATGGTAATAAGAAAATAAACTGATCTTTGATTAACCAAGAGTCTTAAATCTGATATATACAGTGATGGAGACTTTACATAGTTGGCTGCAAAAATAGTATAAGTTTCCCTATCTAGAATCACTTGAACCCCTCTCTTGATTCCTCTCACCCATTAAATAGAAAATAACATCCAAAATATGCTTAGGAGGTCGAATCTCATCTCTTTCATTGGATTCCGGGCCTTGGAAATAGATGGCAACAATCAAAGAGACAAAAATCCAACAAACTGCTAAATTTTAGGAAGTTGTTGGAAGGCATTAATAAATCTGTTTCCAACTCACTACATGAGGTTTTAATGGAGCTAAATATTATGTGCATGTGTTCTTTAGCATCTAAATTATCTTTGAGAAGTCATTCGAGCCCTCCTTGACATGTGGCAACCTCCAAACAAGGCGAATATCCAATAATTGTCTGAATTGCAGCGCCAGTTTGCAACGCACTAGTGTTTTAATTTTATCTTTCAAATGCCAAAATGGGTCAAGCTGATTTTTGTTCATCAGGTCAATGCCATAATCATGCTCCTCCAAAAAACATTTCAGAAAAACCCACATCACCATTTGGGATTTATGATAAAATGTTTATAAGCTGCTATAGGAAATGAGTTTGCAGCGCTTGACAGTGGCGTTGTGAACTTTCTTGTAGGTGGTGTTTTCAACATTTCTCCCAAACGACGAACTGGGTCATGCTGAATTTTAGTCAAAAAGTCAACAAGGATATGTTGCTTCTCCACACCAATTTTGGGAAAAACCCAGATTGTATTTTTCTAGATATTATGAAAATGAGAGTGCGCTGCAAATTGTTCCAGTTTTAATTAGTTCGTAGTGCCTTCAACAAGATGCGTTGTGAACTTTCTTGTAGGTGTCATTTTTTTCCCTCTAATGACTTCAACTGATGCCAAAACATGCAAGAATCTTTTGAACGTTTTCCAACATCTCCTACAACCTCCGAGCTAAGAAGAATTTCCTCCAAGAGCAACAATAACCACAATTATAAACATCATAAGACAAAAATGTTTCTTAGGGTTTTGTTGGAAGTAAGGTTTCTATTAGAACAATATTTGCAAAGGTTATGAAGTAACTTGAAGTTGGAATCATGGATGAAACGACAATGAAAAGGTTGAATGAAGTCTTGAATAGCCATATTTTAAAGAAACTATGCAAAACAAAGAGTTTGCAGCACTAGTTCGATTTGCAACAGATGGGTTTGTAGCAAAGTTTTACATCAGAAGACCTGGCATCAAATCCCACTCCTTGGTGAAAAAACCCAGCTTGTCAGCACCTTAAAAATTCCACCATTGACCTATTCATAAAATCTACAGCACCAATTTGTAGCGCTTTTCACAAATGGTAATGAAAAGCCACAATGCTAAACCCTGGGAGATGTATGATGATACAATGGAACCGAAAGCTAAAAAAACACCATTAGATACCCTTTAGAAATCATAATCATAAAAGATTCAACACATGACCTATTTGGAGTGCTGCGAACTTCGAGGAGAGTTGACAACACATYTGATTTATGAATTGACAAGACACTTTAGGTGGTTGGATGAATGTCTAAGACCCTTTGGACACTTGTTTGGATGACAACATTTGATGGTGACCTTTAGATAGCTAGATGTGACCTCCACTTTCCCTCTTRTGCAAATGATGACAACCACCCTTATAACACTAAGACTTGACAWTGTCTTTTGATYAGCTCTAGACCCAAGGTTAAAATCAAGCACCTTGATTTATTAACATGAAAAATAACTCAAAAACCTTTAGCAACTTAACCTTGTGACTCAAACCTACAAGCTTAAAAAAATTACTCATATAAGAAGGACTGAGCACATGAATGAAAAAAACCAATGGTGTCCTTCAGTACATATCATGTGCTAACATTGGCTCCACAAGGGATGGAGACCTTCAGGTGAGGCTCCAAGAACCTCTGCAGTTCTAGTGTCATTTATCCATGGGATATGGAGTCATTATTATTGATCTACTGCAAACCAAAAAATGAAAATCACATGCTCATGGTTTGAGCTTATTTATATACATAAGCCTAGTCTAACCAATTCTCCAATCTTTTCAAGTAAAAGAAAATTTCCATAGCAGCCATGAAAGTAGTTGCATGACTGATAGAATCTCATCTCTGCAACTGGTAAATAAATAATACCAGAGACATATCAACATCCATAGGAAATTCTTTTGATAACCATACATATTTTCAAATGTTGGTGGTATGATAAAGTCTGAAAACTTCAAAATTTTTGAAAAATAGGACCCCAACACAACTGCTACTGGGTCTTCAAAACCAAGATAAAAAACGCGTTGATCCAGAAGAGATGGTTGCCACTACATGAATTCTCTTTTGCTGAGAAAAAGGTGACCTCCTTGTTCCTTTAATAACAACTCTTGGGCATAATTCATTTTATGACAATGAGGAGCAACAAAATTCCTTTGATCATGTAATAAAACCCCTTGACCAAATCTTGAAAACATATGCTCTTGAATGTCATCATCACCAAATAAGGGTTGTTGATTTTCAATATAAATTGTATGATGCTTTGGAGCAACAACTTCTTCTTCAACAAAATGATCACATGGTAATGTCATGGTAGGAGTTAAGAAATTCCTACTATGATCAACTRAAAGTATATAATCATCTATACAATCATCCTCTACAAAATTGTTAAGGTAATTTWAAAAATGACTACAATCATAGTCTATTTCCCTATCAACAAAAAAATCTGAAAATGATGTAGAAGACTGTCCCAAATGTATTTTTTGTTCATAATCATCCTCATGTTCTTCTGAATGAAATCGTTCATCACAAACCTGATCTCGAAGTTTATCACAAGCCCRGAAGTTCTCCTCAATTTCTTCAGCATCMTCAAACAATTGTGCTAATGATGAAGATTTCCTTTCTCTCAGAAAAAGGACAAGATCATGGTATTGAGCTTCTAAATAGTACATCATGGCATCAGTTTCAGAAGGCCGGATCTCCCAAGGCATACTGCAAATAAAACTATAAAACCTCCTATTGAATATAGTGAGAACTTCATCCTTCTCTCTCCTCAAGGCATGAAACTCAATTAAGTATTGGTAAAAGGATTTGTTCTCTCCCCAATATTCTAAAAATGCACCATACAACTCAGCCCATGAATCAATAGAACTAGCCTCCATATTTTTAAACCACAAAGCAACATCCCCAACCAAAGATTTGGAAAGTAACCTCACGACAACATCCTCGTGCATGATTTCCAAATTGTTAATGAAATTTTGAAAAGATATCAAATTCTTCTCAGCTATGATATGACCTTCCCCAATAAAAAGAGGCAGATATTCTAGAAAATTGGGGGGGGTAAGGATGAAGAGTATATGGCATCTTTAAGGGTTTAAAATTTTTCTCTCTAATTCTTGATTGAACTTCAGTGGGATGAAAGTGAGATTCAATAGGCTGATTGCGAGTTTCAGTAGAAATGGTAGAAGGTAATAAATCAGTTCTATAATCTACAGGATGACAAGAATAATCAGGTTCATAGGATATGGATATATGTACATCATCTTCCTCATGGGTTTCAATTGAAGGGATGGGATCAACATCTACAACGCAGGAATAATGTAGACTGCCCTTCCCGAAAGAGGGATATACAATAGTAGGATTATGGTCATTCAAATAGACAAACCAAAGGATAATTCTTCTCACATGTGAAGGAAAGTACAGGAAAAAGCTGAGGAAAAATAAAATAAGTTCCTGAAAGAAACTTATGACTTGATACCTGGACTGCCTGTGTCTTCCTTTCATCTTTTTCTATCAGAGCTCATTCTTCACTGGAGTCTTGTGACTGATTTGAATCACCAGCAAGTTCTTCAAATGTTGGGAGTCGCCATGGTGAAAAATTGCAATATGTTTTGTCATCAACACTTGTTCACCATCAAGTGTTGGTCATAGTCTTTGTCGTACAACCCAGGGAAAATATCTTTGTGTCTTCGATCCCCGGAAACGATGCCAAAAATTTTAGCACTAGAAGTTGCTCTTAGCTGCTAAAGAGCAAGCCTAATACCCATCAATAGATTCCATACTTTGGTAAAAAAATTGTAGAATATAAGCTCAAGGACAACAAATATTTAGGGAATTATATTTAAATATCAACACAAAATCTCCACAAGGTATACACCAACAAGCAAGGCTTGAATAAATTCAGATCAATGTTTTTGAAACAAGAATGAAAGATGGAAGACTAAAGAAACATGTAATATATGCATCATATCAAAACAGGCAATTCTGAGACACATATAGCAAAAATTCTCATAAAAAAGAACCTCCTAAATAATGAGAAATAAAGCTCTGATAAAACTTGCACCAGTAGATAACAACAAATCCTTTACTGCAATATTTGAACAAGTAATGGAGATGAATCATTCACGAATAATCCATATCAAAGCAAGATTGAATACATAATACGGTAATAAGAAAAGAGACTGATGTTTGATTAACCAAGAGTCTTAAATCTGATATATACAGTGATGGAGACTTTACACAGTTGGCTGCAAAAATAGTATAAGTTTCCCTATCTAGAATCATTTGAACCCCTCTCTTGATACCTCTCACCCATTAAATAGAAAATAACATCCAAAATTTGCTTAGGAGGTCGAAGCCCATCTCTTTCATTGGATTCTGGGCCTTGGAGATAGGTGGCAACAATCAAAGAGACAAAAATCCAACAAATTGTTAAATTTTAGGAAGTTGTTGGAAGTCGTTAATAAATTTGTTGCCAACTCACTACATGACGTTTTAATGGAGCTAAATATTAGGTGTAGATGTTCTTTAGCATCTAACTGATCTTTGAGAAGTCATTTGAACCCTCCTTGACAGGTGGCAATCTCTAAACAAGGTGAATATCCAATAACTGTCTGAATTGCAGCGCCATTTTGCAGTGCATTGGTGTTTTAATTTTATCTTTCAAATGCCAAAATGGGTCAGGCTGAGTTTTGGTAATCAAGTCAATGCCATAATCATGCTCCTCCACAAAAACTTTTAGGAAAACCCACATCACCATTTGGGATGTATGATAAAATCTTTTGAAGAAGCTGCTACAAGAAATGAGTTTGCAGCGCTTGACAGTGGTGCTGCAAAATTTCCTTTAGGTAGTGTTTTCAACATTTCTCCCAAACGATGAACTGGGTCATGCTAAATTTTGGCTAGCGAGTCAACAAGGCTATGTTTCTTGTCCACACCAATTTCGAGAAAAAACCTAGTTCGTATTTTTCTAGATATTATGAAAATGAGAGTGCGATGCAAACTATTCCATTTTTAATTAGTTCATAGCGCCTTCAACGGGATGTGCTGCAAACTTTCTTGTAGGTGTCATTTTTTCCCTCTGATGACTGCAACTGATGCAAAAACATGCAAGAAGCTTATGAACCTTTACCAACATCTCCTACAACCTTTGAGCCAAGAAGAATGTCCTCCAAGAACAACAATAACCACAATTATAAGCATCATAAGACAACAATGTTTCTTAGGGTTTTGTTGGAAGTAAGGTTTCTATTAGAACAATATTTGCATAGGTTATGAAGTAACTTGAATCTGGAATCGTGGATGAAATGATGATGACAAGGTTGAATGAAGCCTTGAATAGCCATATTTCAAAGCAATTGTGTAAAACAGATAGTTTGAAGCACTAGTTTGATTTGCAGCAGATGGGTTTGTAGCAGAGTTTTACATTAGAAGACCTGGCATCAAAGCCCACTCCTTGGTGCAAAAACGCAGCTTGTCAGCACCTTAAAACTTCCACCATGGACCTATTCATAAAATTTGGAGCACCAGTTTGCAACGCTTTTCACAAATGGTAATGAAAAGCCACAATGGTGAACCCTGGGAGATGTATGATGATACAATGGAACTGAAAGCTAAAAAACACCATTAGATACCCTTTATAAATTATAATCATAAAATATTCGACACATGCCCTATTTGGAGTGTTGCGAACTTCCAAGAGATTCTGCAGTGCATCTGATTTATGAATTGACAAGAAACTTTAGGTGGTTGGATGAATGTTTAAGACCCTTTGGACACTTGTTTGGATGACAACATTTGATGATGACCTTTAGATAGCTAGATGTGACCTTCACTTTCCCTCTTGTGCAAATGATGACAACCACCCTTATAACACTAAGACTTGACAATGTATTTTGATTAGCTCTAGACCCAAGGTTAAAATCAAGCACCTTGATTTATTAACATGAAAAATAACTCAAAAGCCTTTAACAACTTAACCATATGACTCAAACCTACGAGCTTAAACAAATGACTCATATAAGAAGGACCAATCACATGACTGAAAAAAACCAATGGTTTCCTTCAGTACATATCATGTGCTAACATAATATACCCAAGAATGGTATGTTAAGCATCGTATGAAAGGACTTGAAGATGATCTTCATGAAGAGGCTCATCTTTCTCCTCCCTCCCATGAGCTATTATCGCATGATCACTCAAGTTCAAAAAAGGACGATGAATGTGAGGCCTATTTGAAAAGACTTGAAGAAATGGACGACGCAAGTGGTAAGAAAATTCTTGTTGAAGAAGAGCATCAAGAGATCATTTGTCTCCAAAATCAAGATATCAATGGGGAAAGCATGATTGAGTTACATCCAAAACCATGTGAGGACAAGGAATGAAAACTTTACCTCGAAAGTATTGAGGAAGACCCTATGATAGATTTTAATGTATTACCTCAACAGGAAAATAGTGGTAATGAGTCACATCTTATTGAGGATAACAAAAGTGTGGTAGATATGAAAGAAGTCCCTACTAGCCACATGGAAAAAGAGGAGGAAAATACCATAGTAGGGAGCATTGATGAAGATTCTTCTCATMTTTCCATTTAAAATCAAGATACAATTGAAGATCATGGGGATGAAGAAAGCATTGATGACAGTAATATTCAGGGACCCACCCCGCCACCTCTAGATGAAAGCATAGATTTGGCATCCTATGTTCCTTTTTTATCATATGATTCTTATGATACATCTTGTAGTGATTCAGAAGGGGACAACTTGGTGGGAAGTTCTTCACTAGAAAAAGAGCATGAATGTACAGAGATTGAAAGTATTGATGCATTCCTTCAGGTCGACAGATGCAAATAGGATGCAATCTACTATCATTTTGACAATGATCCCATCTATGATACAGAGAATGATGAGCGTGAGATTGCATAGTTTTGGTTGTATGAGAAACCAAGTTTGGACACATTAAAGGAACATGTATCTTTACATGTGTAGAATTGGAGTTTCCACATTCGAGCTCCAACACATGTAATTCAATCATGGATATCCTTAATCAGTCACTCTTATGTATATAAAGATCCATTTGACAGTGAGATTTTGAGGGCCACAGTGGTGGAAAGGCCAAAGCATGTTCAGTTTTAGACATACTTCATGAATTGTCCTCTTTTCATGCCACAACATTCAACCATAAGGTGTGAGTTTTCTTTTGTTTTCAGTTCTTATTTATGATCTCATCATATGTGTGGGTATGTGATTAAATACATCCAAGGAGAGTGGCAGTGTTCATGCAGGTTCCAGGTGGAGCTGCCATCAAAGCCTCTTTTACTAGATAATGTGATGAGTAACATTGATGAGTGGTTCAATACTAGTGATGAGAACAATAAGTACATCAGTCATGTTGAGTTATCGATTGAAGAAGCATGTAGCAATTCAAGGTATTTGTAGCATTTCGGTACAACTCTTTTGCATGATGATCCTTATCCCATTGCAGGATCCTTCCAAGTCATAAAGGAGTCACCAACATATGCTTACTACAGGTTTGAAATTTCACTCTTCGTCTTAGCAACCAAACACAAAGGTAAAACCCAAGGTAATGATCAGTTTATATGTTGGTTGCATCGGTTATATGATTTTACTTAACATGTTCGGTTTCCTTGATATGAGTAGGTATGGATGAATAAGCTCTCTATTTTGAGCAGTAGTTTAGTTTAAATTTCCATTGCTATTTCCTTTCAGTTTTGCTTGAGTTTTGTCTCTTATAGATTAAATGTATTTTGTTTTGGTTTATCTTGTTTTCTAGGATGGGATAAGACTTCATGTCTTATTCCCTCTTCTATCATTTGATATTTTGGTTGAGATTGTTTCAGGTTTACAGGTGAAAGATTCTGAGGTTCTCACACCCTCTCACAAAGAGCAAGTGTCCCATGGTTTGAGCCAAATGTTACCTCTCTATGAGGTACCCTATATTTTTTCACTTGGCTACACCATTGTAAGCCCAATGATGCAAAGCTAAATCTAGGTAAACCATAGTGGATGATGTTGTAATGGACTCTTGACTTGGTTCAACCATGATCAATCTTCTTAGTCCATGTTTCAATGTCTTTCATCATGGATGGGATTGGAGGCAGTGGAATGGATCTATGGAAGACACATGGGTTGTGTGGAGCCATGGATCTTATGTAGGGGTGATTGCAGTTTCTGGGGTCCAGTCCGGTCCATGTCATGCACACCCATGTCTTCCCACATGGTTATGTTGTATTGAGTTTATATGCATATCTTGGCCATGGTGCATTTATCATTTTTGTTCACAACATGGAAGTCTCACTAAGATATCACCATTGCACATCTTTTGAGGCATCTCGTGGATCCCAATGTAGTGGATCTCCGAAGGCAAAAATACAACATGGACTCAAAATTATCATAATTTTTTTACGAGCAAAACCCATATTGCAATTTTTGGATTGATGAAATATTAAGATAGAGCCTCCCAAAGGAAAATCGTCCTCTTCTTCTAAGAGAGATGTTGAGCACATTTCCCAAGTCAAATAGTCAAAGAAAGGGAACATTGGGGTCTACTAGCCGTTGAAGGATTTTTAGCAAGTCAAAGATGAATTTTCTCCAAGCAAAAATGAATTGTTCAACCCATTAAAAGATAAATCGTCCCCTTTGGAGTAAATCGCACCTCTTCTTCATGGATTAAATGGTCAAACTAGCCATTGGAGGAAAGAGGGGTTAAATGTGGACAAAATATAGTCGTGCTCATTTCTCAAGGGGAAATTGTCCCTAGAAAGAAACGTTGGACTTTCTCCACCAAATTGCACCTTATTCAAGGCTAGACGATTTCACTTTTGGTGGAGCGAACCTCCATTGGAGACATCTTCAATGGTCAACAATTCTAAAATGGATTTTATCTCATTTTCTCATGGAGCTATGTAATAATAAAATTATTATTCAATGGGTTTAGCCTCCAACCAATTGTGGATGAGAAAACAAAGCAAATATTTTTAAATGAGAAAGGGAAACTAACCGTTTTATTGAAAAACTATATAAGGCTAGCCCCTCCTCTCATTCGTTGTTGTTGAAAACTTTGTGAGTTGTTGTTGAAAACTTTGTGAGATCAGAATGTCATAATTCTAAACTCAATTCTCTCGTGTCACTATGGATTGTCTACTGTAATGTTTGTTGTTCTTGGCCAAGAATATTTTATTTTGTACTTTGACAAGGGTTACTCAAGATAAATGCAAGAGATGATCAATCGATCCATTGAGGGGCTACATAGTCACGTGGAGGAAAATAAATAGACTCTTCGTCTCTTTTGCTTCCTTGCGGGTGCCTAGTGAAACAAACCTAAGTTGTTGGACCAACTTCCTTGGAAGTAGCTTCAACCAAGCAGATTGTTTGTCACTTAGGCCCAAGTCGATTGATTGTCTTGGAGACCATTCATCAAGGATTTTTCCTAGCAAATCCAAGGAGCAACCCATCTTTTCTTTAAATTTCTAGTATTGGGGGTGATAGTCCTTCGATTCCAAACCCGATCAATTAGAAATATATCCAAGGGTCAACCTTGAACTTGCGGGGTCACAATATCTCAAACAAAGAGCCATCTAAAAGGTAAAACAGTGTGCATATATTCTATATTACATCGAATAATATATTTAAATCTACACCCATTTTCCTCATCTAAAGGGATGTCCAAGTAAGTATTTTATTACTCAAACCCTCTTTTCATTTCCAAATTTGATTAATAAGTTATATCTCTTGTTTTTTTGTTATTTATAAAAAAAAATACAGCCCCAACAAGTATTTCTTTTGGTTGTAGTATGTTTTGGGTTTTGACAGTAGGGGGATTTGAATCCCAAATCTGCAGAGGTAATTTCCAGCTAGTTAGAAACTAATTTTACTGCAAACCTAAAGGCTCTAGGGCATAGTACTCACTCCTACCTTCACCTAGTGTTTTATATTTAGGCACTAGTCCCAAGATCCTTTGAGGTGAAGTGAACTTTGCGAGAAGCCTCCCAAAGCCTCTTAGTGTAGGAGTTTGGCTCGAACAAGAAAGGATAGGTGTTGTGGTGGCATTGGACACCTATCCGTTGTGTTGCTGCCCTAACGGACTGTGAACCTTGGTGGTCCTCTAGTTTGGTCGATAACAGGTTCAAAGTGCAACACTTAGACATTCTGGAGAATCTCTTTTATGAATATTGGATGATGGTAGCAACAATGAGGCAAGGGTGGACACTTTCCTAAGCCTTTGGAGTTGGACGGAGTGGCAGAGATGCAAACACAAAAGGCTAAGTTTGGGCATGGAGATGCACATTTCAAGAATTGGATGCGACGGTTGGACTAGCTACCCAACCAGTACATGACTTGAGGCTAGCATTGTGCAGAGACATGACAGAGTTAGTTGAAGTATGAGCACAGTAGTAAGTTCATGGGAGTTCAAAACTAGACATATTCATGTTTTGATTGAGGTTGTGGTTGCAGTTGAGGCAGGAAGAGCAACAAAAAAATAGAGAGTGATCATCAGACGAGACAGTGGCAGCTTGGGCATTATAGAAAAAATTGGGAAAGACACGTCTTTCCAATGTAGCGGATAGATTAGTCGCATACAACTTTGGGCAGAGGGTAGTGTGGATAGTTGCACGGTGTTGCAGATGATTGCATGAGTTGTAGAAATTTTGGGTTTCCACTTCACAGGGATACCTGGCGTTTCCACTTTGGCAGAATGTGGGGTTTCCAGTTGGCACGAAGCTTGGGTTTTCCAGCAGACTTAGTTGCAATGGGGGCACGAGTTTAGGAAGAGACTTGGAGATCACAGATTTTTTGGATGTTGTCGGGAAAGACAACGACTTGAGGTGGGGGAGTATGTAAGGTCTTCGTCTAGAAGGGTGCAGGAAACGGTGGAATTGGACACATATCCGTTGTGTTGTTTCCCTAGCAGACCGTGAACCTCGGTGGTCTGCTAGTTTGGTCAGTAACAAGTTCAAAGTGCAGCACTTAGACATTGTTGAGGATCTCTTTTATGAAGATTGGATGATGCCAACAATAGTGAGGAAAGGGTGGAAATTTTCCTTAGTCTTTGGAGTTGGATGGAGTGGCAGAGATGCATACACAAAAGGCTAAGTTTGGGCATGGAGATGCACATTTCAAGAATTGGACGCAATGGTTGGACTAGCTACCCAACCACTACAGGACTTGAGGCTAACATTGTGTAGAGACATGACAAAGTTAGTTGAAGTATGAGCACAATAGTAAGTTCATGGGAGTTCAACACTTAGACATATTCATGTTTTGATTTAGGTTGCAGTTGCAGTTGAGGCAGCAAGAGCAGCAACAAAATAGAGAGTGATCGACGGACGTGACAGTGGAAACTTGGGCATTATGAACAAAATTGCGGAAGACACGTCTTTCCAATGTAGCGGACAGATTGGTTGCACACAAGTTTGGGCAAAGGGCAATGTGGATGGTTGCACGATGTTGCAGATGATTGCATGCGTTGTAGAAATTTGGGGTTTCCAGTTCACATGGAAACTTGGTGTTTCCACTTTGTCAGAATGTGGGGTTTCCAGTTGGCACGAAACTTGGGTTTTCCAACAAACTTAGTTGCGATGGGGGCATGAGTTCGACAAAGACTTGGAGATCACAAATTTTGTGGATGTTGTCGGGAATGACAACGAATTGAGGTGGGGGAGTATGTAAGGTCTTTGACTAGAAGGGTGTAGGCATTGGTGGCATTGGACACCTATCCGTTGTGTTGCTGCCCTAGTAGATTGTGAACCTTGGTGGTATGTTAGTTTGGTCGGTAACAGGTTCAAAGTGCAGCACTTAGACATTGTGGAGGATCTCTTTTATGAAGATTGGATTATGGCAGCAATAGTGAGGCAAGGGTGGACACTTGCCTTAGTCTTTGGAGTTGAACAGAGTGGCAGAGATGCAAACAAAAAAGGCTGAGTTTGGGCATGGAGATGCACAATTCAAGAATTGGAGCGATAGTTGGACTAGCTACCCAACTAGTACAGGACTTGAGGCTAGCATTGTGCAGAGACATGACAGAGTTAGATGAAGTATGAGCGCAGTAGTAAGTTCATGGGAGTTCAACACTTAGACATATTTATGTTTTGATTGAGGTTGCAGCTGCAGTTGAGGCAGCAAGAGAAGCAAAAAAATACAGAGTGATCGTCAGATGAGACAGTGGTAGCTTGGGCATTATGAACAAAATTGGGGAAGACACGTCTTTCCAATGTAGTGGATAGATTGATCGCACACAACTTTGGGAAGAGGGCGGTGTGGATGGTTGCACGGTGTTGTAGATGATAGCATGAGTTGTAGAAATTTGGGGTTTCCACTTCACAAGAAAACTTGGTGTTTCCACTTTGGCAGAATGTGGGGTTTCCAGTTGGCACGAAACTTGGGTTTTCCAGCAGACTTAGTTGTGATGGGGGCATGAGTTCGGGTGGACACTTGGAGATCACATATTTTTTGGATGTTGTCAGGAATGAAGATGACTTGAGGTGGGGGAGTATGTAAGGTCTTCAGCTAGAAGGGTGCAGACAACGGTGGCGTTGGACACCTATCTGTTGTGTTGTTGCCCTATCAGATTGTGAAACTTGGTGGTCTGCTAGTTTGGTCGGTAACAGGTTCAAAGTGAAACACTTAGACATTGTGGAGGATCTCTTTTATGAAGATTGGATGATGGCAACAACGGTGAGGCAAGGTTGGACACTTTCCTTAGTCTTTGGATTTGGACGGAGTGGCAAAGATGCAAACACAAAAGGCTAAGTTTGGGCATGGAGATGCACATTTCAAGAATTGGACGCGATAGTTGGACTAGCTACCCAACCAATACAAGACTTGAGGCTAGCATTGTGCAGAGACATGACAGAGTTAGTTGAAGTATGAGCACAATAGTAAGTTCATGAGAGTTCAACACTTAGACATATTCATGTTTTTATTGAGGTTGTAGCCGTAGTTGAGGCAGCAAGAGCAACAACAAAATAGAGAGTGATCGTCAAAYGAGACAGTGGAAGCTTGGGCAWTATGAAAAAAATTGGGGAAGACACGACTTTCTAATGTAGCGGGCATATTCGTCCCACACAACTTTGGGCAGAGGGAAGTGTGGATGGTTGCATGATGTTGCAGATGATTGAATGAGTTGTAGAAATTTGGGGTTTCCACTTCACAGGGAAACTTAGTGTTTCAATTTTGGCARAAAGTGGGGTTTCCAATTGGCACAAAAATTGGGTTTTCCAACAGACTTAGTTGTGATGGGGGCATGAGTTTGGACAGAGACTTGGAAATCACAAATTTTGTGGATGTTGTCGGGAACGACAATGACTTGAGGTGGGGGAGTGTGTAAGGTCTTCGGTTAGAAGGGTGCAGGCACCGGTGGCATTGGACACCTATCTGTTGTGTTGCTTCCCTAGAAAATTGTGAACGTTGGTGGTCTTCTAGTTTGGTCGGTAACAGGTTCAAAGTGCATCACTTAGACATTGTGGAGGATCTCTTTTATGAATATTGGATGATGGCAGCAATAGTGAAGCAAGGGTGGACACTTGCCTTAGTCTTTGGAGTTGGACGGAGTGGCARGGATGCAAACACAAAAGGCTAAGTTTGGGGACGAAGATGCACATTTCAAGAATTGGACACGGYGGTTGGATTAGCTACCCAACCCGTACAGGACTTGAGGCTAGAGTTGTGTAGAAACATGACAGAGTTAGTTGAAATATGAGCACAGTATTAAGTTCATGGGAGTTCAATACTTATACATATTCATGTTTTAATTGAGGTTGTAGTTGCAGTTGAAGCGGCAAGAGAAGCAACAAAATAGAGAGTGAGTGTAAGACGAGACAGTGGCAACTTGGGCATTACGGAAAAATTGGGGAAGACATGTCTTTCCAATGTAGCAGACATATTGGTCGCACACAACTTTGGGCAGAGAGCAGTGTGGATGGTTGCACATTGTTGCAGAGGATTGTATGAGTTGTAGAAATTTGGGGTTTCCACTTCACAGGGAAACTTGGTGTTTCCACTTTGGCAGAATGTGGGGTTCCCAGTTGGCACAAAACTTGGGTTTTCCAACAGACTTAGTTGTGATGGGGGCATGAGTTCGGGTAGAGAGTTGGAGATCATAGATTTGTGGATGTTGTACAAAACAACAATGACTTGAGGTGGGGGAGTATGTAAGGTCTTCAACTAGAAGGGTCCAGGCACCCTCACTAAAGTCCTCAAGGAAACAAAACTTGGGGTTGCTTTGGCACCCAAGAGTCACACTAGTTGGGCTAGTGGGCACCTTGGGTGCATGAACACGCCAAGGGGCTTGCCCAAG
>JASDQU010738314.1:113225-134213 GCA_032191745.1 Picea mariana
GAGCGGACTAAAGAAGATTGAATATAGTTAAAGATAATACATTTTGAATTAGAAAGAATTCATACATTCAAATGGTAAATGAGCTCAATAATATTATCAAAACACTAACAATTAGTTGTTATTTACCTTTAATAATATTATAGCTACATTCAATGGAGAAAACTACGATAATCCAAGCATACATGAAAATTGCAGAAATAATCCATACAATAAGAATTGCAATACTCAAATAAAGGATAAATGCATTAGGAAAAGTCTCGAATACATTCAACTTAACCACATATTCCTAGAATGTCTCTTTCTCTTTATTAATATGGAAGTAAGAGTAATATTTGTCATTACAAAGGGCAAAAGTCCATTACTTGCTACAACCATCTCTTTTATAGAACATGAGGAGTGGCTTTTCGTATTTAGTGATTGTCATCTCGTCAGATGACGGTTACAACATTTCATTTCATGTTCCCACTCATGACTTTACAATGATTGCAACATAATCAAAATGCAAAAGTTTGTTACAAACAATCAAGTAGTTTTTGGCATTTTCATTTTGTCCCTGAAGTCTTTCCATAGTTTGAAATCTTCCAATATGGCCTCTATTCTGTTTAGCTTCATTTTCTTGAGCTTGATTTCACCATCACAGATAGCGGTCACTACTTTTGTCTGTAGGGATTCTTTTGTCTGTTGTGTAAAGTGTTTGATCAATAGGATCAGTTGACTTGGATTTATTATCCTGGTTTCTAGCAATTCCCTGTCAACCTTTTATATTGCTTCAATGGCCTTCATGTTGAGGTTACTTATGGTCTCCACATATTCTATTATCATCTAAGTTGGTCCTGTTTTTTCTAAATCTTCCAGGGTTTCCATCCTAAATTGTTTTAGCAGGTCATATGATGTTCTCCATAGTCTTTTGCAAGCTTGTTCAACTGTTTCCTGGTGTTTTTGATATTATGGAGGATAGATTTCCTAGTGTTGAGTAACACCTGGCCTTTGATCCTCTTCTTGGTTGTATACACTGGTAGGATGTTAGGAGGATTATCACAAACATCTTGCTAGTTGACAATCTGGTCATAGGCGTTCTGAACTTTCTGATACTTTTCTTTCAGAACATTCATCTGTTGACCCAGCTTGAGGTGATCTGATCGATTCTTTTGAATTTTATGTAATAAAAAGAAGGATTTCTTTTGCACATCTCTTAGTGGTTCATTTGCTCTGGTAGCCTCTTCTTAGATTATCTCCAAGATAATGATTCCCTTTTTTACTTTCTTCTACAGTCTTCTCTAAGAGATCATTGTCTTGTTGCAATTTTCGAACTTGATCCTCTATTTTCTCATTATATTTACTTATCTTCAATTTTTCCCCTTGGAGCCTCGTCACTTCTTGAGCATGTGTGGCTTTAAGCTTCTCTATTTCTTCTTGATGCAGCTTCTAGTTCAAGCTAACCTTTTTTCTCAAATTATGCACTCAGTTCCCTTTCTTGAAGTTGCAACTGCTTCTCCAATTCTTCTCGGTGCAAACATTCTATTGTCATGGCCTCCTTCCTGAATTCACTGGCCACATTATCTCCGATGGTATCCATGGTAGCCTCTATCTCAAAAACTCTTACTTTAGACATGTCTAGTGCTTTTGCTACTTAATAAACCGGCATCACATTTGCACCAGCGAAAGCATTAAGGACCGATGTTGCATGTATTGCATTCTCCTTAGGATATGGGACTACTTTCCACTTAATGCTTCTCTCAGATGTTTCATGGCTTGTGCTTGCTCATTTTTTCCTCTTTGTCATCCTTTTCTCAATAGATTTGGTTTTGTGACTATAATAGTATTCTCCCACAACTACAACAATACATTCAATTCCAAGTCCTAGGGATGTGAATGAAAGATTACCTAAAATTGGTACTAAATGAGTACATTTTTCTAATGGGATTGTGATCATGCTTGTGCTTGGATTTGTTGTCACGACTTCATTCAGTGGTTCTGATTCCTTTTCTTGTGACTCGGTTGCTTTTCTTTTTTCTTCTTCCTCTTTATTTTTTCTTTCCTCCTCTTAAGTAGCCAATAGGTTTTGTTCTTCATCTAACTTCCTTTTCATCTCAAGCTCCTTGTCTGCTTGAGCCTTGGCTTCTATCTTTGCATTTTCTGTCTTTTTTCCATTACTCTTCTTTGAAACTGGCCCTTCGCCTCTACTTTTGTTCAATTCAGGTTGTTTCTTTTCAGCTTGTACCTTCTTTCTTTGYTGGTACCTTTCTTCAGCTTCTTCATCCTTCCTTGATATTTCTTCAACCTTTCGGCTCTGTTCCCTTTCTTTGGCTTCTTGCTTCTCTTTATCCTATTGTAGTAGTGTCTTAAATTKCTCTTTTGTTATGACCCTTGCTCCATCTTCCTCTTTCTGGAGTTTCTCTCTTGCCAAATCAGTTGTTAACATGCCCAAAAATTCTTCAAAATAGAGAGCTCCCCTAAAGAGGTCTTCAATAAAATCAACTTGATGGACAACTAGTTGGGCAAGTTTGACTACTTTTATGTGTTCACTTACTACGTTCTAGGGATCATGCCCCTTTCTGTTTCAGTACACAGAGATAGCTTCGAACTATTTCTCTTCATGTGGTTTGTTCAATAGAGAATACTTGCCTATGTGGAGAGGGAAGATTGTCCAATACCTTTTATTTTTCTTCGATAAGTATGCAATAACTCCTTTATCCATTGTCTTATATGATATTTCTTTGGCTAACATCTTATCATGCACATATTTGGGCAATAAATGAGGTCACCTTGTGGCTCCATATATCCCGATATATGTATAGTACTTCCTCATATACCAGTACCCTATTTCTCTTAAGGATTTTATGGCTCCTAGAGATATTCTATGTGGGTGAAACCCAAAAATAACTTTGTGTAAAGGAGCCAGAAGTAATCGCAAATATCGTATAAGTATTCATTACAGTTCACCTCCCACAATTGTGAACAATATACATGAATTAGGGGTTGGCCTGGGCTCCAAGCCCAATTGACAGCAAGAAAAGTATGTGCAACACAAATTGTGTCAATCAAATATGTTGTCATGTAGAAGCCAGAGTTTTTCATACCTTGGGCTTT
The DNA here is from genome assembly GCA_032191745.1 of Picea mariana. Taxonomy (NCBI): domain Eukaryota; kingdom Viridiplantae; phylum Streptophyta; class Pinopsida; order Pinales; family Pinaceae; genus Picea; species Picea mariana. The sequence continues at coordinate 116,316 of JASDQU010738314.1, forward strand.
CCGAGCTCGATTTATGATACTGGAGGATAAGATATTGGCCCAACTAAAATCTTTCCCAATCTTGGCTACTGTGTAAGCCATCAGAAACCATTACATCCTGAAATGAGAGATGGTTTCCTCACCATAGAGCTTGCAAATCATCGCATTCAAGATTCTGCAGGGATCTTTCAAGTACTGTGTGGGAATATACCTTTCCCCCTCCTTTACCGGCCATTCTTCATCTACGAACCAATCCTCCATCAAGGTTTCGAAGTCCTTATGCTCGACTCTGAATTTATCCAGAAACGATTCATCTAGCGATACAGTGGGCTTGGGTTTTGTACCGAATTCTGATGTCTTCGGCCTTAAGAGATGTGATCGAAACACCAGATGCATTAACTATCACATATGTCTCTTTTTGCAAGTAGGTGAAACACCATCTTGCAGCATCATTATAAGGGAAAAGCACTGGGTGAGCGGCTACAGTGTGAATGTCACTTTTCCCGATATTCTTGTATTCATCAATGTCCTTATCAGCAAATGGATATTCTTCATTCTGGAACATATTATATATCTCATGGTATCTCATATAGTGTTCTCATTCGTCGTAGTTGTTTGTGTTTGTGATATTAAGGGAGTCTCGACCTGAAGCAAGGATAGGCCCAACAACTGCCTGGTTCTTTTCCTTTCTGGTCATAACTATGGACATTATGTTGCTTGCATACATTGTTACACAAAGGAAACAATTACTTCACCCTCGAATTTGCTACAGATAACAGTAATTCACATAATACATACCGATTAGCCTGAGATCTTTGGCACACAGCGGAATTTACCCGATTTGTTGTAGTAGCAACGCTTAAACTTTTCGAGGGTTTACAGTCAAAGCAATGTGTCAATTAGGACTTAATACAGATGTTATAATTTTCCAATTTCCCCAAACCCTGTGCAATTAATATTGAATGGGTTACAACTGCGACTTTGTCAGAGTCGTACCAGGCGGCATTAATTTTTTCAAATATAGTTCTACATTCATTACCGTTGGCGCATTGTCGGGGGAACGAAGTAAGGAGGAGAAAAAAGCTTTCTGATCGTGTCATTGTTGGAATGATATCGTTTCGAAAATCTTTGAACTTCAAATTATCTTCCAACGATGACCGCTTGTTATAATAATCATTTACCTTTGAAAGTAGTGCCACAGGTRTCGAGGTTTTTATACGTTGCTTTACCTTGTGATATGTTTATTTTATTAAGTTAAATGAATCATCACATGATGTTTAAGTGGAGGGTTAGTCTTACGAGGTATCGTCGTCGAAAGATGGTTGAGGGGGATCATATTCTAGGAGRTTGATTCCCGACGATGACATCTTGGGCAATGTAGTCGTCAAAAGGTATTGCAAATAGCGAAAAGAGTAATCMCGTGACTTCCCCAGACAACRAAAAGGTGATTATCAAGCCAATTAGGTAACACCATGTTACATGTATCACGAACAACYGAAAAATATTTAGCTATATTATAACATATGGTTGTATGGGATCTATTTTATACATTGTGCAGCAATTAACTCTAACAAGGTTCAAGGGCCCACTTCTTCCCGACACATACATCGAAAGATGATAGGTCATAGCTAAGATATCGTTGTTGGAAGGTTCTTTGAAATGAATCGTGTGTAGATGCAATACCTACTATCTTTTCCCGAAGACAATGAGAGGTTTGACTCATCAGGGTAGACGTTGGATAGAGGTCTACATAAAGTGTGTGTATCATGGGAAGCGAGGTCCATGTGGAAGACACGTAAATTTTTGGTGGTGGCTTCATTGTCGTCGACTTAAGAAGGATGTTAGCTACGAATGCATCTCCATTGCATTCTCCAGACGACGAAATTGAAGGAAGGTTGTCATCAGAAAGGTTGGATATGAAGGTGAAATCGTAGAACTTTGGGAACTAAGGGCCGACAATGTTTGAGCGGGGTCATATGGGTTGAGACCTTTGGGCACATTATTATAGAAGAATTTCCAATTAAGGAGCTTAAGATTCTTATGGTGAAGGAGACCAAAGGATGGATAATAGATGCACCAAATATGTTTGGTGTAATTTGCTTCAGACCAACTTCGGAAATTATGCATAGAAATTAATCTTATGAATAAATAACAAGTCAGGTAATAATCATTAGTACCTTGCAAAATTTTGGTAGGTTGGTACCCACTAAAGGGCTTTAGTGGGTTGTTGTTTGTGCCACAACAAGACGGAACCGTAGGTTTGTGTGAAGTCTTGCGACAAAGAAGAGACGATGAGTCTATGGTGGGTGCACGTCTAAGGTGCACTGCAGGAATTGTGAAAGTTGTTGCAGCGGATGAGTCTTCGTGTGACAAATATGTGTATGAGTGTCTTGGAGAGGTGAAGGGAGTCGTGTAACTTTTCCAAGTTGTATACTGAGTCAGTAGAGCTCATATTGTAACTATCTAACAATAATAAAACATAGTCAAGTGTTAGGCATGTCTTGTGTCGTCCGCACTATATTTGTGTCTCTTGTTCGTTTCGCAAGTGTTCCCTTTGTTTCATTGATGTATGCTCATATGACTAAGTGTTCAGTTGTTAACAAATTGTCTAAGTATACAAGTGAGTTGCATTAGAGTAGGAGTACGACTCGTTTGTAAACTAGAACAAAGTATCATTGGTGTTGCCAAACAACGAAGTGAGAACCATCACAGTGTCGCACACCCTCAAGAGGTGCATGATCACAAGATTTGGACAAACATCTTGTAGGAACGTGACAATATAGAATAAACCTTTTGAAGCAAAATAACTTAACAAACTAAACAAAATCAACAACTAACAACCTAAAATTGTTATATTTATTATAAATATAACTATCAACATAATAAAACTTAATAACCTAAACAAAATCAACAACTAACAACCTAAAATTGTTAAATTTATTATAAATATAACTAAGTACTCATAGTTTTAAGGGTCATCATTGCTAGGATGTCTTAGACAATGTACACCACAAAAAGGCGTCCCTCATTCTAAATATAGTCATAATAGATATGAAAAATGATGTCGTGTAAAATAACAAACAAACTATGTAGGCATCGATCATGACATGTTCTTCAAAATACAAGTCTCACAAGAATCGTGAATGTAATGAAACGTAAAACAATGTAATGCTTGTGTTGTCATGTTCATGTCTTGAGGGAGACATGTGACGATGTTAGTCATCTTCCAAGGGAAAAATGTTAAAGGGAGGCATGTGATGAGTGCTAAGCTATGGGTAGTTAATAGAGTTTTTCATTAATAACTCCAAATGAGAATTTGTTGATCTATTTTAAGATTCATTCTATTATGCTGAACATTTATTTACCTCAAGTCTGCATTGTTGTTTCCTTTTCAATGTTTAACTGTTTTAGGTTTTATTCTATTATGTTGAACATTTATAAAGAGGTAAAATAAAAGTGATTTATTTACCTAAAGTCTCTATCGTGTCCTTTTTTAATGTTTAATTGTCTTGTTGATATGGATAATGTCTCTCTACATCCTTCTCAAATGATAAGTTTTCAAGCAACCCTCATATTTCTCAAATAATAAGTTGTATTCCATAATCTAATAGAAGCTCAATAACAAGTTAAGACAATTTTATTGGGACAAACAAAAATAATAAGATACTATTAAAACTGGATTATTGCAAACAAGAGCAATAATCAACCACATAAAATTATTATAAATATAACTAAGCACTCAAAGTTAGGGTCACCATCAGTAAGGATGTACACTATATTAACACAATACAAAGCCTTCATCACTATAATCGCATATATAATCGCATATATGAGTAATATAGAGCTTAATGGGTTAATTCAATCAATTGATTCAAATGCAAATTGAGTATGAGATCTTCAATTCTAGATTAGAGTTCAACCAAGTCTTGTTAAGTTTCAAATGCACTATTTCAAAATTGAGTTCACTATGAGATCTTCAATTCTAGATTAGAGTTCAACCAAGTGTTGCTGAGTTACTAGTTATTCTTGCTGAGTTACTAGCTATTCTTGCCAAGTTACTAGCTATTATTGTGACTAGCAATTTAACCAATTCTAGATTAGAGTTCAAACAAGTCTTGCTGAGTTACTAGCTATTCTTGCCAAGTTACTAGCTATTATTGTGACTAGCAGTTTAGCCACTGTCCATCCAAATACTCAAAAGGCAATGATCTCACACAATTTCCCTTGAAATTAAAATAAATAAATAATTACATTAAATGTAGTACAAACTTTGGAAAACACGTGTACTTCAAAATACAAGTCTTACAGAAATGCAATCCTATATCACATCGACCATGCTTGTTATTGTTATCATAAAATAAATAAATAATTACATTAAATGTAGTACAAACTTTGGAAAGCACATGTACTTCAAAATACAAGTCTTAYAGAAATGCAATCCTATATCACATCGACCATGCTTGTTATTGTTATCATATAGCTTTATGAATAGTTGAGATAAAGTGATTTTTTTACGTCTGATCTCTATTGTTTCTCTTTTAATATTTAATCGCCTTATTTGTGTCCTTATCGAATGATCAGGTTCCAAGCACCACCTATATGTTTAAATAAGAAACAAGAGACAGTAAAGACAAGACAAAACAAGAGACAAAAACCACCACAAACAGAAATATATTTATTTAATATCCATAAAAGTACAACGGAATGTTATATCAAAACCTTGAATTTTTTTTAATGTAAGAAATTTTATCTATTCATATATGATTTTTTTTAATGTAAAAGAAAGTCTATCTATTCATATAGAGAAAATTACAATATGACCGAGAGTTCAACCATGTGTCAAGTCTCGATCTCGCGTACGAATGTCATGAAAACATAAAAGGTCGAGTAGTTCAGTAATCACTTGCAACCCAATTGCATGGTTTAAACAACAATTGATAATAACAAAATCATGTCTGGAGTTTGCAAAGTCTTGTCTGGAGATTACCAAAATGGAAATAACAAAAACATTTAGAGATCTTGGTAATGACCATTTCCTTGATATGCCAATACAGATCCATTGTGAGAGAGTAGCAAGTGTCTCTACCCCAGAAGATACCTGTCTTTGATATGCCAATACAGATCCATTGTGAGAGAGTAGCAAGTGTCTCTACCCCAGAAGATACCTGTCTTTGGCACAATATTTTCTAAATCTTTGTTAGTAGTCTTGTTGAGTGGCTCTACGTCTTGTAAAAACTCTATCCTCAAGCTTGTCCAAATCCTAAATGGTAGTGGCTTTGTGCCTGTCAGCAAAACTCATAGCAATTCTAAAATTCTTTGACTTCTTTCCTCTAGTGCAATGTTGATTTGAAGTATAACCCCCTCAGCCCCTATACTTTGGTGGTCGATCTCTCCCACGAGCTCAGAGAGGGGTTGCCTCAACCTCCACTCTTTCCTACTTGATATCCTCTGCCTCAAAAGTTAGCACCGGAACACGATAAGCCCTGCTTACAAGGTCAGAACCAGGATTACCCTTGTTTCTTTAAACAACTACACCTTCGTCAACACGCCCATTGTCAAATTGTTTACCCAAGATGGAGAGACTACAGAGACATAGAGTTATAGAGCTAACAATAGTCTATTGGGGCTATTTAAGAAATAGGGAATACAATGACCAACCAACCATGGCTAAAAGCCACAAGCTTCGATGATGTCTACGGGTCCTTCCTTGTGTGAGCTTCATCATCTCTTTGCACGACTGTGGCTGCCCAGTCCTGTCTCTGCCCATATGAAATGAGCTCCCAGTCCTCCCGTCGCATCACTCCCCTATCCCATGAATGGTATACATCCCATCTCCAACTCCACAATAAATGCCCCGTTGACACACCTCCCTATCATCCCATTCCTGGGTGCATTAAAATCCTCCTAGACGATTTTAAGATAGTGCCTTTTGAGTTTGTTATCCTTCAGGTTCTCCCTTTGAAGGTCTAGATCCCCATTCTTCCAATGAAGGAAATTCATTGGCTCGATCAACCAGATGCTTACCCGTCCATTTGAGATGGGAAGGCTAGATGATATAAAAAAAATGAATGTCAGTTGCTACGGCTTCTAAACTACTTTGTACTGGTTCATAGAGAATTGTTTTTTGATTGGTGCTATTAATTATTTTGGTGATGGAATTTATGAGGATTTGAGAATCCCCTTCCACCACCCGGTTGTGAAAGCCACAGGTAGCAGCCATTTGATGGCAGTCAATATCCAGCCTGCTACGCATCATTGAATGCTGTGGCAGGTGGATTATAAGCCGTCGGATCTGAGTTGCTTTCAGATCCGACGGCTTATAATCCACCTGCCGCAGCATTCAATGCTGCGTAGAAGGCTGGATATTGAGCCCTTTTTCTGCCGCCATTTGATCCTTTTTTCTAGAGCCTAAATTTCAACCAAGTTCTTAATGTCATGACCCCCTGATCTTGTAGGATCTGGGTTTCCTTTGGACACTCCATCAAATTTGAACTTAAAGCTATGGGGAAGAGCTTCTAGCAGCCAAATTTTTTTGTTGTCTTTTTCCCGGGTTTCGAAGATTTTGTGGTTATGCTCCTTCCAAGCTGTTCACAAGATGAAACCTGGTAAGAGAATCCAAGTTTTGTTAAGGAGACAACGAATAGTCAAAAATCTCCATCGATGACTCATATCAAGGAGACAAAACCAATGTTAATGACAACACTAAATCAAAGTTTGAAGATGTAGCCATGCCTAGAATATCCTTCGCAGCGATGACATGAATTTCACAACCACGAACTTGACATTAAAAGGATATGTGAAAAAGAGTAACTCACCCTACTTATAGACTCGGGCAGTACTCATATATGTTTATTAATTTCACAAAGAGATTGAATCTCTTTGTATATATAACTGCAAGCATGAAGATCATGGTGGCAAACAAAAAGAAAATTGAAAACGTAGGCATATGCCACGATTTTCATCTATAGAGAGAAAATTTCCATCTAGAAATGGGATGTTGCATTGTACCATTAGGAGGCACTCAAATGGTTACAATTGTTAATCAGTTACACTCCAAACCATTATAAGAAGTTTATTAAATTAAACTGACATGGAGAGATATATAACCTGCATGGAATCCAACCACTTCTAACCAAGATTGTTCTGTCGCATCAAATGGAAAAATTGATCTGTAATTACTAAATGAAGACCTTACCAACATAATTAATATGTTCCCAAAAACCAGACCCACAATAGATTCTTGATAAGCATAAAGAAGTATTTTATGATCTTCCAATGAAATTGCCACTTGGGCGAGCAATTGAGCACGTGATCAAAGTAAATTTAGACTTAACTCTAGTTAACATGAATACATATTGTTATACACATCACTACAAGATTTAGATCATAATATTGATCAAAAAACTAATTCAAGATCTTCTGAGATGTGGAATCATTTTGAAAAGCAAAGTCCCATACACTGCCACAATAGTTCTCACCAAGAAAAAGGATGGAGCATTTGTATTATGCATCAACTATAGAGGACTAAATAAAATCGTGAAAAAAACAAAATTTCATATATCATTCATAAATCAAATGCTTGACGAGTTAAATTGGGCCAAATACTTATCAAAGTTAAATCTATGCTCAAGCTACACCACATTTTGTATTCGAATAGAAGATATTGAGAAAACAACATTCAACATATGCAAAGGACATTACAAACTTTTGGCTTGACAAATGCTCTGGTAACATTTTAGGCATATCTGAACTCTTTCGCCCATATTTGAGAAAGTTTATGGTAGTGTTCTTTAACAACATTCTTATTTACAATAAGTAAAACTTGGAAAGAGCATCTTAAACACATCGAAGAGGTACTGGCTATGTTAGAGGAAAACCAATAATGTGCCAAAATGTTAGTGTAAATATGGGAAACAGTTGGAATATTTGGGCCACGTCATCTCAAAGGAAGGAGTTCAGGCAGACCTAAATAAAGTTAAGGGATCCGCAAAATGGACAAGACCAAAGAAAATTAAGAATATGGAGTTAAGGAAGACCCATATAAAAGTTAGAAGATTCTTGGGTTTAAGTAGATACTACCTAAGGATTGTGTAGAATTATGCCCATAGTGTAGCACCACCCATATGGTCTTTTATCAAATGCTTGACAAGTTACATCAAACCAAATACTTATCCAAGTTAGATCTACGCTCAAGCTACACCACATTTCGTATTCGATTAGAAGATACTGAGAAGACAACATTCAACACATGTGCAAAGGGCATTACAAATTTAAGTTAATGTCTTTTGGCTTGACAAATACTTTGGTAACATTTCAAGCATCCATGTCTGAACTCTTCTGCCAATATTTGAGAAATTTTGTGCTCGTGTTACTTAACAACAATCTTATTTACAATAAAACTTAGAAAGAGCATTGGAAATGCATCAAAGGGATGTTAACTATATTAGACAAAAACCAATCATGTGCCAAAATGTCAGTGTAAATATGGAAAAAGGTGAAACATTTGGGCCACATAATCTAAGAGGAAGGAGTTGAGGAAAACCCAAATATAGTTAAGGCAATCACAAAATGGACAAGACAAAAGAAGATTAAGAAGATGGAGTTAAGTAAAGCCCAAATAAAGGTAAGAAGATTTTTGGGTTTAACTATATACTAGCAAAGTTTTGTAAAGAATTATGTCGATATTATAGCACCACTTGCAAATCTGTTGGAGAAAAACTCATTTCAATGAACAATGCTTTAAATTAATGAAAAAGGTAATGTCATCTAGATTCTAGACACGTATTATGTACTCGAGCTTTTTTAAAATTTGTGTAGTAACGTGTGATTTTTTAAGTTTTAAAATTGGAGGGAAGAAGGAGAAGGACATTTGAAGCATTCAAAAGCAAAAAGCTTAACCAAAGAGAATGCTTGAGGTCCACATGTGACAAGTGTTAACTATTGTACATACATTAGCCAAGTGGCGCCAATAACTCTCAGCAAGTAAGTTTTTAATCCACACTGACCATAATAGCCTCCAATGATTGTTGGAGTAAAAACCACTAATAACAAAGTAACAAAAAGGACAGAAAAGATTGCATCTTTGGGCAGATTCAAATCCTTCATAGAAAGGGGAAGGGCAATGTAGTCATAGATTCTTCATCACAAGCAGATGAAGATATTATAAGTTATAACAAACAAGCTCTACAATAGTGTTCCCATATTGGTTAGATCAAGATGAGATTCACGTGGAGTATGTCAAAAATATCAATACTTGCCCCATTATCAACAGCATTTATAAAATTCCAACCTTTGCATGAAGATGTGATGTTCTTTGGTATAAGGGAAGAATTTGTATAAACCTACCCTCAAAATTAAACTAAAATCCTCAAGGGAATCTTATGAGTCACCAACAATATGGCATTTATGATTCTTCAAAACCTATTACAATTCCAAACAATCATCCTATTGGATGGGTACGTACAATGACATTTGGAAATACGTGACAGAGTACAACACATGTCGAAGAAATAAAAGTGGTACCATAGCATCACAAGAGCTGCTCCATCCCCTACATATTCCAAATTAAACTTATTACAATTCCAAACAATCATCCTATTGGATGAGTATGTACAATGACATTTGGACATTTGGAAATGCATGGCAGAGTGCAACACATGTCCAAATAAAAGCGGTACCATAGCATCACAAGAGTTGCTCCATCCCCTACATATCCCAAATAAAAAATGGGAGGAAATTTCCATGGATTTCATTGATGGATTACAATTATCCAAAAGGAAAGATGAGACTTTTATAGTTGTTGACAGGTTAACAAAGTATGCACACTTTATGGGCATTAAACATGCATTAAAAAATAGACACAATAAAGCAAATTGTAGATACCTTCTATAAATTCATTTATAAAGTTCCATAAGGTAATTGTGAGTGACGAAGATGCAAAGTTCAAAAGTAATTTCCAAAATGAGTTCTGCAAAGAAACAAGAATTTCTCCTCATATGATCTCATTTTATCATCTGCAAACAGATGAATAGTTAAAGACCGTAAATAAATATGTTGAATCCTAGTTTTGTTTCTTTGTCATTTATAAACTACAGCAATTCCATAAGGTAATTGCGAGCGAGAGAGATGAAAAGTTAAAAGGTAATTGCAAAAGGAGTTTTACAAACAAACAATAATATACCTTAATATGATCTCATCTTATCATCTACAAACAAATGACGAGTGAGAGACTATAAAATTTAAATAAATATGTTAAAGCCTAGTTTTGATGCTTTGTCACATATAAACAAAGAAAATGGTTCCAACGAATGCATTTAGCTCAATGGTGATATAATTCCACTTATCACACATCCATTAAGATGACACCTTTTAAGGTCTTATATGGCTGACTTGCTTAAACTCATGGACTTTGAGTAAGCAAACAACAGGGTTTCAACAGTCAAAAATTCAAAAATCATATAGAAGAAACACCAAAGCTTATACGGATACTAACATATAACCTTTCTAAGGGACAAAATTGAAATAGGAACAAGATGATCGACATGTATTGGAAAGGGAATTTGAGGAAGGTGATTGGGTGTTCGTATAACTAGAAACCATTCCAAACCAGATAGCTGTTAGAGAAAAGCAGAAGCACACAAATATGAACGATAAATGTGAACAAAATAGTTTGTAATAGCAAGTCATTCACAATCATCTATATACTAGCTCAAAACAATAAAACAATAAATATCAGAAAATTTACTTAAATGCAAAGCCATAAAATTCATAGAAGAATAGTCAACATACGAATAGCATAACCTTACAGTGGTGCAAATGGCAATACTAACACTAGAAGTAGTTCACAAAAAGTCCATCACACCACCATTTACTCCTCAAAAATGGCTCAGAGGACTTCTTCTCATTAAAATTCTTTGAAATAGTTCTCAAAATTTACAGAAAGCAAGCACCCCTAATACAAGGTGCTCTTGGACATATATAACCTACAGGCTGAAACTGTTTCTTGGGACTTCTTGCATTCCCTGCAACAGTTACAACCTTTGGACTTCCTTTGTTTTGTCCTTTTCCTGAAACCTTATACTACTATGCAAAATTATTTCCAAAAAAGATTACAACCGCCCTTGAGCTTTGTCTTTAATATAAGCTGCCCAGACTTCATGCTGGGAAGAGATTCCCAACACTCGCCTAAAGATAAGTTGTTCTAGAGAAACTTCATATGTAGTCACATCTCGAGTCATGGGGTCCATCTCCCTTTTAAGTTTACTCAAAAATGAATTGATTAAATTTATATCTCTTGATGGCCCTGTTATGTGCTCTTTTAACGCTTCTTTTGTAACTCGAGTGACCATCTCGATTAGGATCCCTCTAGAGTGGATATATTCTTCTAACTCTGCCAAAATTTGTTCTCCGGATGTTTGTGCACCCATATCTCCGAGTTTGGGCAACCAACACCTTTCAATCATCTTCTCAGTGACTGTGTGTAAGCATGTGCAATTGTTGATCGATGCATATATATCTTTCTCTAGCATTGTGCATGTTCTCTGGCAGTTGGCTAGCGCTGCGTAATTAAGTTGGTTCTCCTTCTCTGTCACTTTGGGCAGGTGTAGAGGTATGTTTTGATCTTCCTCTTGCCATTTCTTCAATTCATCCATAGCCAAATGGACCCCATGTAGCTCTAGCTTTCTCTTCTTAACTGTGTCCAGCAATGTTAGCAACTGTGTAGATAAGTCCTGAAACTCTCTTAGGCTAGTGTACACCTGCCTCAGTGTTGTCCCCAGCTCTTCCTGCAACTCAAAGGCACGGGCTCTGAATTCAGTGATGCTAGTCCTGTCAACCTTGTAGTGTTTGACTTCCTGTTCAAGGTCTCAAATCCTTGCCTTGTACTCTTCAATTTCTCGAGTCATGTCCCTGACGTTTTTCTCTGCAGCTTGTGAGAACACAACTGTAGCTGAGGCCAAGGCTATAGGATCCCTTCTAGTATCCATTACAAGTGGGGTGTCTATAGTTACTGAAAGTGTTGGAGCCCCTGGTATCATAAGCTTTTTGCAAGATTGCCTTACAATCCTCCCGCTTGCTTTATCAAAAACAAATGCATCCAGGCTAGCCACTTTGTCTGATCTGGAAGGGGTGAATTCACCCAATCCAAGCTCTCCAAGCGAAAAGTGCCCCCCTGTTAGGGCAGTTCTTGGAGTGTCGATGGTGGTCTCTAATGGCCCAATGTCCATTGGGTCTGTATCTTGTGCCTTTTTATCTTCTTCTTTTTTAATCCTTTCTTCTTCTTTCCCTTTTCTTATTTTTTCTCGTTCTTCCTCCCTCTTGCTTCTTCTTGCCTGCTTCCTCCTGTTGAAGCCTCAGTGCTTCAACCTCTTGCTTTCTCTTCTCCTCTCCTAGTGCCTTCTGAAGCCTCAGTGCTTCAGCCTCTTTCTCCAGTCTTTCTTTTTCTGCTGCAACCTCTTTTGTTGCCCTATCTCTTTCCAGGCATTCTTTTCCTAACTTGTCTTTTTTAGGCGTGGACCTACCTCCCATTCTGAAAAGGACATCATCGTAATTAATGGCTCTTCTATAAAGTTCTTCGTCCTGCCATACCTCACTCTGGTATGGCCACCTGTATTTACGGACTTTGCAGTGCTGACTGACGATGTTCAATGTGTCATGTCTGTGGAATCTTTCTTCCCCAAAATGGAAACCTTCCAAAATCTCTGCTTCTGTTGTAGCCTCCTTTGTATCTTTGAAACTATACGATCCCACATAGAAGGGCAATGGGGGCCAAAGTGACTTCTTGTCTCGAGCTAAGGCTGCTCCAACTCCNCCTAGTGCCTTCTGAAGCCTCAGTGCTTCAGCCTCTTTCTCCAGTCTTTCTTTTTCTGCTGCAACCTCTTTTGTTGCCCTATCTCTTTCCAGGCATTCTTTTCCTAACTTGTCTTTTTTAGGCGTGGAGCTACCTCCCATTCTGAAAAGGACATCATCGTAATCAATGGCTCTTCTATAAAGTTCTTCGTCCTGCCATACCTCACTCTGGTATGGCCACCTGTATTTACAGACTTTGCAGTGCTGACTGACGATGTTCAATGTGTCATGTCTGTGGAATCTTTCTTCCCCAAAATGGAAACCTTCCAAAATCTCTGCTTCTGTTGTAGCTTCCTTTGTATCTTTGAAACTATATGATCCCACATAGAAGGGCAATGGGGGCCAAAGTGACTTCTTGTCTCGAGCTAAGGCTGCTCCAACTCCATGAACAAGTGTATGATAGGCCACTTCTTGGAGAGCTAGCTTGTCTGGTATAAATTTGGGGAGTAAATGAGGAGCTTTTGTGGCTCCGTAAACTCTGATAAATGTCCCCTTCTCTATGACATACCAGTCACCTACCTTGCTCACTGCTTGCATTGCTTTGTCTGACATACATTGTGCTGGGGTACAGAATAAGAGTTGATATAAAGGGATCAGAAATTGCTCACAGATTTTGTGATAGTGGGTTTGGTATTCATGCTCCCATAGGTCTAGACAATATATGTGTATAGGGGGATCACTGGGTTGCCATTGCCATCCCATACCCAGGAAGGCATGGGTCACACAAACAATGTCTAGCAAATAAGAGGCCATGTGAAATGCAGGGTGTGTCCCAGGCGGTATATGCTTGACCACTGAGATGGCCTGTTCCAAAGAAGTGGAGAGAATGGCTCCCCAATTGAACACCATGCCAGTTTTAGTAACTGTGTATATTAGTGGCACCCATGATTCTTTGAAAGTCAATGCATCTTTTTCTCCATATAGTCTGCTCAGGAGGGCTACAGTAATCTTGTAAGGAGTTCTTAACAGGCTTGTGGGATAAGTTGTCGATCTCCTCGCCTTGAACAGTTTGTTGGGTACACACCAACTCTTCATCATTTCTCTGCAATCAAATGGGAATTGTAACATCCACTCTTCAGTGAGGTCGACCTCTGCTATAGGGAGTTTGTAATATGTGTGTAGGGCGGAGGTTTGAAATGATGCAATAGCTTTCCCATTTGTATCTTTGATCAGCCTATTATCCACATCAGTTTGACTGATGATCCATGAGATGGCCTCTGCACAAGGGAATATTGCAGGGTGTGCAGCCACTTTGTGCAACTGGGAGTGTTTGATTGTCTGGTAGACTCCCTCGTCCAAGTTGGTGTCTCCATGGAGGAATGGCATCTCTAGATATGTATCATCCCTGAACATTTCATATATATCTCCCCATTTGTAGACTATACCAGAGTCCATGCAGCATCTTGTGTCATCATATGTTCGTCCTAGGGCACCAACATCTACTTCTAGCTCCTCTTCTTGAACTAGGTTCAATTCAATAATAGGGTCCTTTTGGCTTCTGGCCTTCTTGGAAGCAATTTCGACCTTCTTGGAAGCCATCAGATGCTTATAGGAGACAAGTAACAAAGGATTCAAAAACTTCTTTACTCCTTCATGTTAAGAACATCACATTAGTATTGTAGTTTAAAAAAAAAAACATAGATGCTTATTGGAGCCAAGTAACAAAGGATTCAAAAACTTCTTATCTATTGATGGTGGCTATCTGCAAGAGAGAAGATTTTTGTACTTAAATTCTAACTCGATGGTTCCCCCTAAAACCCATGTTGTTTACAGTTTTGCTTAAAAAGGGGAGGAATGGCTATGTGCAAGTTCGCTTAAATAGTTGTGGATAGAGTTGCAGGGATTAGAGCTTGAATACCACTTGTGAATAATCTCAAAAACATTACTGAAACAAGGATTACTGAGGATACTAGATAGATAGGAGCGACAATTACCAAATCCATCATTCTTTGCAAGACTAGCACAAAAATGTGCAAGGATACTAGATAGATAGGAGCGACAATTACCAAATCCATCATTCTTTGCNGAATAATCTCAAAAACATTACTGATACAAGGATTACTGAGGATACTAGATAGATAGGAGCGACAATTACCAAATCCATCATTCTTTGCAAGACTAGCACAAAAATGTGCAAGCATTCAACCGAGTTCGAGAGGAAAGGAAAATTCTCCCATGCAAGGGCTTTGGTTTTGAAAATGAAACGTGGCCACCTTCCCCTTGAACAATACCCAGGGTATGTTCGGATGCAAACTTCGCAAGTGAGGGCAAAGGGGGGTTGGGGGGGGCAATAATATGATGGCAATTTATCCTTTAGGTGGGCACGAAGGCAGGATTCGACCGACTGAAAACAAGGGTTTCACCGAAAGAGGAGAAAATCTCTCCTAATAGGGTTGTACAAAAATTGGGCCAAGGAAATACATGGAATCCTTGATTAATCCATTTCTTGGGTTGCTTTGGAAATCCTAGGGCCATGTGGCATAATATTTTTGGTCAAGGTATACTTCTTTTGGTTTATTGGGAATTGCAAATAAAATAATCTACCTAAAGATTTGGAGATGAATGCAAATCTGGAAGAAGTGGATTTGGGACTTTTGGTGAGGATCTTGTACAGTGAGTTGGCTGGTCATCTTGAAATGTTGTATTTACCATTTAACCTTTTTATCAATGTATTGCACATAGAGAAAACTTAATGAGCCGCAATAAAGAAGATTTGTCACAACATCTCAAAACTTGGGCAATTTACGACAAATGCTTTGAGTAGGGAGGAAAGATCTTTTACATGCGACATATCACATCTTTGGAAATTTTCGAGCGCAGAGGAGAAAGAATTTTCTAATGTGATATATCGCAAGGAATGAAAACATTCAGGGGTGCAATAAGAAAAGTTGTCGAATATTTTCAAAGTTTCCCTTTGTCGCAGTGAAGGCAAAGTTTGGAGCGATAGTATGTCGCACCCAAAGCTAACTTCCATGTGATACATCATGACAGAAAGAAGTTTTTGCGCAAAGCAAGAAAGGGACTTTTCACAAGTTTTGAAGACTTTAGGAAGACAAAAAAGACTCAAAAGGATAAGGGAAGATTATTCAAAGCAATTATTTAGATCCTAGTGAGGTCTGGGAAGAATGAACAAGACTAACTTCATGAAAAAATTCTGAGTAAAGTGATCGATCCAAAGCAAAGTTCATGAAGGCTCAAAAATTCAAAAAGAAAAGGAGGGGCCCAATCTATTTTTGCCTTCATCAAATGAAGGAAACAAAAATAGTAAGCTAGCTCAATAGAGTGTCATTATATAATGATAAATTACGGTTTTGTGGGGAGGGGCACCATTGATTTTCTTTTTTTGCTAGTTTTGGGGGGAGGGGTGTTGAATTTAAAGCAACTACAAGAGCCATTCTTCGAGAGGATGGCAAAGACCCTAGCCGAGACCTAGGGCCCCCAGTGCACTCCTGGGGTTCTTGGTCTGGGACCAAACAGTCAGTGCCATGGAAAAAGACCCTTGTTAGGGCCCCTAGTATATGACTGGGGTTCTTGGTCTGGGACCAAGCAGTAAAGACCCCTGAGAGGGGCCCCAGTATATGATTGGGGTTCTTGGTCTGGGACCAAGCAGTCAAAGTCCCTAGATATGTCTAGGGCCCCTGGAAATGTTCCAGGGTACCCATGCCTGGGGCATGGGTTGATCCTTGGTCTTGTACCTTGGTGGATAAGACCCCAAAATTGTTCTGGGTCAACCTGATCCTTGATCAGCTGTTTGTTGGTGTATGACCCTCTTTGAAGGTGGGCATGACCACATGAGGGATGTATCCCATATGCAGTGACGATAAAGCTAAAAAGGTCACCTTGAGAATTATATGGACATGTGTAAACCTCTCCTAAACCCTCCACCTTTGGCTTGTGGGCTTGGTTTTGTTTGGGGTTTGGGTTTTGTATTTTTAGGGGTTAATACAAGAAATAATAAATGAATAGAAATTGAAAATATATTTAATTAATATTTATATTAATTAAATATATTATTTTTATTATTATTTCTTTTAATTAACCCTCACCTAAAAGTATAAATATAGACCCCTCCCTCTTCATTCACACACTCATTTTTCTATCTCTCTCCTAAAGTGTGGCGGATTGCTCCTTGTAACAGTTCGACCCCCTTTGGCAACAGTTCAGCTTCCTTGCATCTGGTAGCGGCTTCTTTCATGGCAGGTTACAGATCTTCCCTTGTAGCAGAGTTTTGTTTCTGGTCTTGCTGATTTGTTCTTTCTGCTATGGGTATGGTGAGTGCTTCTCTCTGCTGAGAATTTTGGTGTAGTTGTTGTCCACCAACCAGCCATTTTTTCTTTAACCAGAAAACTCTCCTCTTATGCCTGTCGTCCCATTTTTTACTTTCCTGTGAGGGCCGCAGCACCCTAAATAAGGTGGCTGGGCCATCCTTGAGGCAGTCGTTTCTTCTTCTGGTTGCCCTTTCTATGCATGAGGGTTTGACGGGTGTGTTCCAGTTTTCTTGTGTGAAGTTCTGGTGGAGGTTTTAACTGTCCTATAATTCTCTTTGACAAGAGATCTCACCCATGAGGTAGATCCATGATCTTGAACTTTTTCTGAGCATATATTCAGTGGTTTTTCATCTCTTATGTGTGGCATGATCACCTTCAGTGATCAGAGGTAAGACTTCAAGGTAAGTTACTTATCCAGATTCAATTATTTAGATCTACTTGTTATTTAAATTCTGAAGTCTATCATTGTTCTTTAATCTATCATTGTTTAGATCTGCATGCTCCTTAACTCTGAAGCTTGGATCTGTATGATTTTGAATTTGAAATTTTCTTGTGGTTCGATCTATATCAAATCTAGTGATTAGGTCTGTTTTGGAGATTTATATCAGATCTACTATTTTTGGTTAGATTTGTTTCAGATCCATAGTTGAATATATCTATATGAGAACTAGCAGTACAGATCTATTCCTATGATGTTTGCTTACTAAGAAATAGTTTTGTTTATCAGTTCAGATCTGAGTATTGTGCATACTCAGAAATTGGTTAAAGTTCAAATCAAATTGTTGATCTTTCTGTAGTTTGTTTT
>JASDQU010738315.1:0-32328 GCA_032191745.1 Picea mariana
GTCCAACATCAAAAAGGGTCTGGATCACTTGCGAGCAAGTGTCCTCAAAGAATAAGTGGTCTCAGTGCGCCAGAGCGGGATGTTACAGAAGGGTAAACTCTTAACTAACTAGATATGGGCATGAATAAAAGTACATTCGTAACCCTAACTTGACTAGCATCACAACTCTGTAGTAACTCGGTATGAAGTTGAAATAAAGGAATTGTCATGTCACTGATTAAAACTTTGTCTAACACATTTATGGATATCTACAAGAGTACCTCCCTGGAACTATCACTTGGCCACCATTTCCAATACAAGCTAGCCACCTCCATCGTTTCACATGGAAATGTACTATGTCATACCCCTCACTATACTCCTATGGTGAGGCCCGAGGTTACTCATTGTAACACTTCACTCCAGGCATGTCGAGGGTTTTTTCTCTGTGTGTTTTTCATTCCTGTGTTACTGGACGACAAGAATGGGAAATCCAGTACTGAATAATAATATGATGGAAGAGGCTTCAGGAGGATACGGTGCTCCTACTATACATTAAAAGGTAATTTATCACATCCTATAACTTATACATACACCATATTGGCACTGTAATAGGTTACTTCTTCTATACAAATTTTCATCTCGGTCCGCTCCTCTAAGTTTTCAGTTCTTGGACTAGGGTTTATAAGGTTCCTTTAGATGTTTAGTAGTTTCCTGGTTGTCTCGTTGTGTTAATGCACCTCCTCCTACAAGGAATATTGTAATATTAAGCCACTACTTAGTCTTAAGGGTTTTTTGTTTTTCTTTATGGATTTACCCCTAAATCTTCGACCTTGTTCACTGTGAGATATCCTACCTCTATATTCTGTAACTTCGTTTTGTAGTTGTGTGGTGGTATTATTAATATGAAGAAGGAATTTATGAGTATAAGCATACCATTTACCTGTGTAGTTCTCTTTCACGTGTTGTGGCTTGGTTATTCTTCCCATTTCATGTCCTGCGCACAGATTAAAGAATAGAACCCCATGCATCATGTGTTACCTCCTAGTTTTCTCCAAACTATTCGTTGGGTAAGCTTCAACCTGTTTTCTATAAAATGATACCCTTGATGAAATGTCGTAAAGGTAAAAATTCCTTTATTAACTTTTGCGTAAAATTGATCTTGGTGTTCTATGCAATGTAAGCATACATATTCATGCACTGGCGACCCTCTATCTGAGAAGTATGTGTTTACTCCTAGTTTAAATTAGAGTTTACTAGGCTTTGAAAACATCTATTTGTAACATAGTTCCAACATGGATAGGGTAAAATACCATTCACTAAATTAAATCATGTATACGTCTTTATCTTTCCAAGGGTTATCACGGTGGATGAACTCATATTACGAAGGGTAGTTAAATTGTAATTTCCCATTCTTTGTGCATGCAAAAGATGTATACATTCGGAGATCTTTTACTTGGTGCTTGGATCATCGTGGTCTAGGCTCTACGTATATTAAAAACAATATTGTGTACCCTTTATAGGTATTTTCATTTTTTTGAACAATTCTTTGTCATTGGTGAAATTGTTAACTTATTTAACTTATATCCACTGTAGGATTTCTAAATAGTGATATATTCTTGTTTTCAAATTTATACATGTTTTTTACTTGCTGATATAAATCGTAAATCCCAATCACTCTGTATAAACATGAGAACACGGCTCACTTTTGGTAAAAATCACATCTGTGCACCTATATGAGTTAACCTAGCTCTGTGTGACTTTATAGTTTTTCATTGAAATATACCAGGGTATTAATTTACCCTATGCAGAATTTTTAACTGTATTTTGGTTATTTACTTTGTATTCTTTATTTTGCTTCGTTGTTGAATTTAAATTCTTGCATATCATAACATTATTATAGTTACCATCACTAATGATGGGGCCCTGTATTGTTTATGAGGGTACCCATCAGCCGACCCGAGTTCCACTCTCCCCTTTGCATTATAGATCGATAAACTTGAAAATGATGGTGGGAAAACTGCTTCTGTGCCAGCGTTAAGCTACGTATTAGTCCATTTGCTTAATATTTAATTTCGTTTGATCTTCTTGACATAGTTTACTGAACCTAATGATTTTCCTTTTTGCAGGATTAACCAGCTCGACGGAAAAGGGATCAAGAGGATCACCTTGCTTGAAAGGTATTTGAGTTCTGACTCAGCATTTTAATTAAATATTTTAGGTTCTAAGTACTAGTGTTTCGGGATCCTTACCCAAGGGTACTCTATTGTATTAATTCTTAACCAAGGTTTTCTAGTTGTACAGATCACTTCTAATTTTGTTATTATTGAACAAATAGGTTTCTAAAACCATTTGATTAAGTTATTAAGTACTGCACAACTTTTGTAGCATATATTGTGTACCATCGAAAATATTTGTTTATGGGTTTGTTGTAATGTAAAAAGGACTGTAAATCTTATGCCTTTTGTATGGTCTGATCAATGATAATTACTTACAATATCATGTAATTCAAGG
Organism: Picea mariana; assembly: GCA_032191745.1. Classification (NCBI taxonomy): domain Eukaryota; kingdom Viridiplantae; phylum Streptophyta; class Pinopsida; order Pinales; family Pinaceae; genus Picea; species Picea mariana. The sequence goes on from JASDQU010738315.1 coordinate 2,491, forward strand.
ATCGATAAAATCTTTCTATATATGAATATATTATATGTTTGTATAGCTCTATGTGTATATATATATATATATATATATATATATATATATTCATCTCCAAATTATGATTGGCATCAAAACAATCCAATTTTATTTAAGCTTGAATACATATATGTATATATCTACATACCTGGTAATGTTTATGATTAACACCACAATACTTCTATTTTATTTAAGCTTGAATACATACACATATATATTTATTCAGATACATGTAAAATATGCATAGGCATCTTTTGTGGAAGTATGTCTTCACTTAAAGTTTACCTGAAAACCTACAACAAACTTTAATATTCTTTATGCTTGATTATACATATACCCACATTCCTATCTATACATGTATAGTCCTAATTTCAATATGTAGATAGAACTTACATTCTCTTCACTAGTTCTATTTAGTGAGCATTTTCACATGAATAAATAATTATCACAGATTCATCTCATTCCTGTCAGCTAATACACAAAAAAATATTTAACAAGAGAACCACTAGAGGTACATATCTGAAATCGATGCTGGAACACAAATGGAACAACCAAGTTCCACCCAACCGTAGAACATAACAACCAAATTACTTTCTTTGTTCACCCCCTAGCCTGACCATGAGTCCATAAGGGAGAATCAAAATGATCCTCTTTTTCTACAGTCCTCCTTTCATATCAGAAAATTCCCTTTCCTCACACCCAACAGGTGTTCATAACAATAAGTAATATCCTTTCTCCAACATACTAAGAAATGTCCTCCCTCCACCATATGTTGTATATCATGAGCATATTGTGCCTAGGTCTTTTTCCCTCCTTGGGAATTTTCGCATATTTACAAATCCCTGATTTCCAGGGGCTACTAGTGGTTAAATTCCTCATTTTCCACTTGTAAAATTCATCCCTGAGGTAACTCAAGTCTATTCCCCACTGATGGAGTCATGGTCAGTTGTTTTCAACCTGGCTGTTCCATTTGTCCTTCAACAATTAATATATATAAAAATTATCTTTTACATGTGCCACAGTCAAAGAGTTAGTTGGGAAAATCAAATCTTTACCCAAAAGTCACAAATAATTAATTACAAATAATCAAATTGCAAATCTGGATTTTCCACAAATGACAATAATTTTCCAAATACGAATTTGCGAAAAACGGAAATTTATTCCTAAGTGCACATAGACTTTAATAATTAATTATTTTTGGGGATATTACAAGTAGGGATGCTTCCATCTCTAAATAGGGATGAATTGGGCCATAAGGAAGCTAGTCTTCCTTATAACCCCATTAATAAAACAAGGGACATTGTACTAGAGTAGAGTTTTTAGTCTATTTTGTGATTAGAATAATATTATGTATGAAAAATAAGTAGGTCCCTTCTCTATAAAATGTGATCATATGAACTAATACAAGCGTTTGGTTATTTTTTAAGAAAATCCTCTTTTCTCTTAGTTCTCTCATATTCTAGGATTAGGGTTCTTGTTGTTTGTTTTTTTTCTATAGTTGTTGTCGCAACATTTTTCTAACCTGAACTGCTCCCTAGTTTCCAATGTGCTCTCCTATGACTATTCCACCCTCATCTCGCTAGTGTTCCCTCCTCTCACTACTGCGCCATCATTTGGCTAATGCGCCCTCCTCTGGCTAGTGTGCCCTCCTCTAGCAGGTGTTCCCTCCTCTGGCTAGTGCACTCTCATCTTCACAACTTGAAAGGGTGATGGGTATCTCTTGGTGGGATATCAATTGTAATATGATGCACCAACCAAATGCTTCCTAATTATGGAATTGTCAAGTTTTCCCTTTTTATATTTTCTCAAGACTTAGAATTTTTTTACCAAAAACTACTATCTACAAAACAAAGTGTAATTGGGAAAAATATAGTATGAAAATATTGAGGTAAAATATCAAGTAAATAAATTTTTCCATATTTGTGATTTGAGGTCCCTTTTCTAGCTCTAAAGATCTCGTAAAACTCTAAAAGGTGTCCCCAAATAGTCTATATTTTTTCTTGTTTGTGTGGAACTCTATTATAAATCACTTGGAATTCAAATAATTTCTCTACTTTGATTCTTCATGCCTTCTTGACGTAGCACCCCCCTTCCTCAATAGGTTCTGTATCACCTCCCGGTCTTAGGATCGTTTTAAATCTTCCACTGAGTCAAATTGACTCTTTGATTTCCCCATATGGTATATCTCATACACACACAAGGGTGTGTCCACAGGTCCTCATGAGTTATGCCTGCGTGATCAAACACTAGGCGCTAACTCTGAACTGCTGACAAACAAATATGATCAGGACTTTTCTCGAAAAAGAAATTTCCGATTTCGCAACTTCAGGAATCCTGATGTAGGTTCCCTTGAAGCTTCAACCTCCGAAACCTGAAATGTCAACAAAGGTTGACTTCTCCAATGTGACGAGTACATGCCACTTGTTTCCCACTAATTTCGACTTTTCGGGACTCGAGCAAACAACCAATAGTCGTTCCTCTTCCCCTATGATCCCTTGAATTTCAAAATTTCTCCTTTGACGAGATCGATGACTGTGAGCTTCCCTCAATCCAACAGCTTACGTTCTTTCAAGATTTTGCCCAACCCAGGAATCCACGACACTTGACCCAGACCACTGGTCACTCCATTCCCTGAACTCTAATGTGTGAATTCACATGCAAGATCAACGAACCCCCTTGATCCGGATCTGACGGTATAGATTCCTTCAGGATTTCACAAACCTTGACCACTCCTTTGACTTTCGCCGCATGTATCCTCTGACTGATACTTGGGACCCACCTTTTGGCATTTCTCTCTTCGTGATTTCGGAAGTTGTGTTGACCATGCAAGTCTACCTCTTGAGTCCCGAAACTCCAAAACTTGATTAGGGCCCAACGACTATTGTCCCTCAACTCTATGGGGCCATATGACCCTCCACCAAGGTTTGGGTCCTATTCCTTTCACTCTTCAAGATTTCGCGATTCATGAAAATCCACAACAGAGAGTTTCCTTACCTTTCGAAACTCCGATTCCCGAATTCCCGAAGCCTCACCTCCCACACGATCTATAGCTGAGATATTCCTTAATCCGACGGCTCTAGATATTTTAGGATTTATCCACCCAGGAATATCTTATTCTCAATCAAATGGTTGTCAGATATCGACATTGGATCTGAAGGTTCAGATCTGTCCTCCCTGCGCTCTCTCCTACTACTTCCTGGACATGAAACTCAATAGTTCATATCTTTCCTTCTAGCACCAATCCAATGGTACTTGTGCCCTTCCTCCTGAGCTTATTGGCTTTTTGACTTAGAAGATTTTCCAAGTCTAGAAGGTCTTGGCCTTCGACTCTACCTCTTGTGGGTCCGGTTCCTTTAGATCTCGGCTCTATTACAGAAATTCTTCTCCTCCTGAGCTTTGTCAACTCAGAAACCTTGAAAGGTCTCTCAATCTTCTGCTCCTCTCAGATATTTATCTGTGCACAAAAGTAGTATTCCTCCTGAGCTTCTGAACTTGAGACAAGTTCGCTCCATGCACACTCCCTGTTTTGCTGAGCTTTCACTAAACTCAGATCTGAAGTATTTTTTGAAAAGAAATGCTTCTCACCCTCCCGGTGCTTTCCTTAATCGATGCACTCCTTGTAGATCTTATCCTGACAGAGTGTTCAACAACTCTATAAGTGTCTCTCCTTAACACTTCTTCTCTCTAAACTCGAAATAGAGTCCCTCCTGTGCACTCTATGCACATGCTCAATGCCCTCTTGGCAGAGCTCTATAGAATTATTCTCCTCTCTGTTCTCTCCTTTGCATAGTTTCTCCTTCAAGGTGTTTAGTAACCTTGAGGCTTCCTCCTTGAGTCAATGACTTTAGCCAGTGCGCCCTCCTGGCACATCTTTGTCTAAAATTCCACAGAATTCAAAAGTGCACTCCTGCACTGGTTTTCAGAGACTGCAGTACTCTATCATGCATTCTTGCATGAAACCAAAAAGAATCCAAACCTGAAATCAAAGAACTCTCAGATAGGAAAATCTATCTACCCCTGAAAATGCACATTTAACATACATATACAACATATCATCCACACGTAAAGACATTCATTCTTGAACTTACAAACACATGAACAACAACATGCAAGAAAAGCTGCTATGATTGTATTAATATGAAATGCCTCTTTACAATGTGAGCTCAGACTGTAACAAAGTCACAACATCCTCTCCTCTCTAACCTATTCTCTATTCTACTCTCCCCAAACTAAATCTAGATTCAAAAAAGATCTTTGTACAAAGAGGGGCTTCTCGAGCTCTTCCCTCCATCTCACCAACTCTCATTAAATTACATTCGATTACATTGAATGGTTGTCTAGTACGAATTAGATCTAGATCTCATCCTTACAACCAATTAAGGAAAAATTTATCTAAAGCCTGTGCACATGCATGGTTTTTGGCTCTACCAGCCTTACAACATTTAATACCATTTTGAAATTTTGAAAAACGAGAGGGCTGAACCTCTCTCCTTCCATTGAATGCATGCCTTGATGTGCTGGCTGGATGGCACATAGATGGCTTGGATAAATTCTCTTGCATCATACTCCTCTGCTGTGAGAAATTCATGAGCTCCTTCTCATGAGCTTCCCAGCATGGCTGTCGAAGTCCACCTGGATCTGAAACAGTTCTTTGGAGTAGTCCATCCACTCTATCACTTCGCTACTACTGCTATTGCTTCTACTGCCCTACTGCTATGGAAGATTCTCCTTTGCTCAGCTTCTCTTTGTTGACCACTTCTGCTGATCTAATCATCAGCTTTCCGATTGCTTCAATTACCTCATCCAACTGCTCCAATGGATGGCTCTTTGTATGCAGTCTGCCCTGCTGCAATTCTTTGTTCTCCTTAGTGGACATATATTCTTGATATCCCATGTTGTATTTACCTTCTCTTGTGTAATTGAGTTTCCACTCTACTGCAGACTCCAATTGTGGAATCCTATCACTGAGTTGTTGCTCATCTTCCTTCTCTGACAGCTTTGCTTCTGCTAGTTCTCCTTGTGTTGGTTGAGTTCTAGCTTCCTCCAGCTTCTCCTCAGACTGGAATTTCTTTTCATCTACTACTACATGCCTCAACATTACAGTCATCATCATCTGTTTAGCTCCCTGGATGAAATTTTTGAGCGACTCCTCGTAATTCTCCTCTGGTAACATCTGCATGACTTTCTGCTCTTGACAGTCGTCTACTGGTCATGGACTGTTCAGCCAATCCTCTAACATTTCTAGATCCTTATCCCATGGAGTGAGTATCTCATCTAGATGCTCTTCTTCTGCTGGGGAAGATATCTGCACCTGCTCCACCTTTTCTTCCTCCATGACAGTCATTGTTGGTTGTCCTTCTTCTGTTGTTGCATCTGCAACACATTCTCTGGCCTCAACTGGGCTATGTGGCAAGAATACCTCAATTCCTACAATGATAAGAAGACATCTTTGATCCTTCTCTGTACTCTCTCCTCATTGATCTGAACTCACCTCTGAGTTCATGAGACTCTCACATGGCCTCATTTTCTCTCCCTTGATCACTTGGCAATCTGGGATTTCTGCGTTGCTCACCTAGCAGTATTTGAGATCCTCCAGTGATCCCATCTCATTGCCTTCCTGGCAACCTAAATTTTTTTTTTTGCACTCATGGAAGTCCTTGAGATCATCCCGTGACCTCTTCTTATTGCAACCTGAAATTTCTTCACTACCTTCTTGGTAGTTCACGATATCTTCTAGCGATCTTTCCTCCTCATCATTACTAAGATTTATCCCAGCTTTTGGCTCATAGATGTGAACCATTTCCTGTTCACCTCTGAGGCGTTCAACATGCCTCATCCATCCTATTAATAGCCTTTTCTATCCTTTGGCCAACAATTTCTTGACTGACCACTTTTCTTTCCTCCTCAGAGGCCATTCATACACCCAATGTGTCTTTGCATTCTGTTGCACCCGTAGTGCAAGCTCTTCCATCCTCGCCCTCACCACAACGAGTTATTTATCCATTTTATCTTTTCTCTACTACTGATGGTTATTCTTTCCACCGCATCCATGTCCTTCAGTAGCCATCTTCCTGTTCCTATCTGCCCTCCTGGCAAACTTGTTGCTATCACTTTACAGCCGTGAGTGCTTCCAGCCTTTCCTACAGTCCTCCCGACTGTCTATTGACTGCTACGCACCTTGCAACAATCATCACAGAGCTTCAACACTCTGTCTTATTTTTCCTCTGTCTCCCTCTTCCTACAATATACAGACAAAATCAAGCTCTGATACCACAACTGACGTAGCACCTCCCTGCCTCAAAAGGTTCTGCATGACCTCTCGGTCTTAGGATCATTCTAAATCATCCACTAAGTCAGATTGACTCTTCAATTTCCCCGCAGGGAATATCTCTCACACACACAACGGTGTGTCCACAGGTCCTCATGAGTTATGCCTACATGATCAAACACTAGGCGCTAACTCAGCACTCTTGACTAATAAATATGATCAGGACTTTTCCCGAAAAGGAAATTTCAGATTTCGTGACTTCGCGAATCCTGATGTAGGTACCCTTGACTCTTCAACCTCCGAAACCTGAAATGTCAATGAAGGTTGACTTCTCTTATGTGAGGAGTACACACCACCTGTTTCCCACTAATTTCAGATTTTTGGGACTCGAGCGAACAACCAACAGTCATTCGTCTTCCCCTATGATTCCCCGAATTCTGAAATTTCTCCTTTGACAAGATCGACGGTTGTGAGCTTCCCTCGATCCAAAGTCTTACATTGTTTAGGGATTTCGCCCGACCTGGGAATCCACGACACTTTACCCAGACCACTGGTCACTCCATTCCCCGAACTTCGATGTGTGAATTCACATGCAAGATCAACGAAGCTCGTTGATCCAGATCTGATGTTTTAGATTCTTTCAGGATTTCGCAAACGTTGACTACTCCTTTGATTTCTGCCACACGTATCCTCTAACTGATACTTGAGACCCACCTTTAGGCATTTCTCTCTTCATGATTTCGGGAGTTGTGTTGACCATGCAACTCTACCTCTTGAGTCCCAAAACATCGAAACTCGATTGGGGCTCAATGGCTATTGTCCCTCAACTTTATGGGGCCATATGACCCTCCACCAAGGATTGGTGTAGTGCACTTTTTCGGCTACCATGGCTTAATTGCTCTTAAAAGGAAACTATAACACCACTTGGTACATAACTCATATGGGCATTATATAATCCACATGCATTTAAGCCAAGAAACAAATTTAAGGTTAGAGTAAACATATTATTTCTTGCTATAATTAACAATCAATAGCGTTTAATATTAATTCATATACAAAGCGGAATTCATGACAACATAAGCAACACAGTCATGCAAAACATGATTAAAGCATAATCAAATACTTATCATTTAATAGTGGTATATTCCACCAACCAAATGCAGGTCTTCCATGAACCTCCCAGCCTTAGACCACACTACTCATCAAGATCAGTAGTGGGTCACCCCCAAGCTGGGACTAAGCTCCACCCTGAGACAAGGAATCCTAGGCTAGGCTGAGGTTATAGGGAAAAAAACACATAGCCATAGGAAGGGATTCTCTCCCAGGAACCACCCACACTCACTGCCCACAGATCCTCATTCGCCACATGCTTGTTCCACCCCAGGAGTATACACCTTCTCTGTCACCTGGACAGTCCTTCGGCTGCTAACCTCCCTTGCCTTGGGTTACAGCAACAGACCGGACCGGAACTCTCTGAGCTCTGTGGCAGCTATAGGTTTCCTTCCAGGAGTTCTCTCCTTCCTCTACGGACTCTCTCGCCTGGAGAGAATCACTCACAGGACAACAACCTATTCTTCTAACCTCAATCACCTCTCTCACCTAGAAAGAGTGTTGTACAACTGGCCAACAAACCTCTGATGCAGTCTAGCACTGTGTGGCCACACAACCAATGGGACAACAAACATGGGCTTTTCCACAGGCTCAGTAATGGAAAAATGGTTCAGGGTCATGGATTTGGGATAGATCCTCCATGTATAGGTTTAGTCAGTCAGACAGAGGATGCACATGGATTTCCCAGACACCACACAGACTTTTCAGTTTAAAAAGGGTATGAGGTTTTTCTGTAGAGGTTGGGTCCGTCGTACCTCTCAGAGGCCATACGCACTTAGGCCGTCAGGTGGAATGGAGGAGAACCCCTCTCATGGCTCATCTTGGCTGTTTTATTCGCATGCACTAGGGTTGACACTTGTTACCCATGGAATTGCATGTGTTCCACCAGCACACGTTCCTCCCACCATTTGGAAAATCACATGTCCTTCCAAAAGGACTTAGGATAAAACATATAATGCACATGTTCTTTTGGAATAATAATAAAATATTATTCCTGGGCCTAAGCCCCCTAGGCTAAACACTTCGCCCCTTTTTCCCACCTTCCAGCCCCTAATTCCTTGCCCACTCTATGGATTCTTAGTCCCCGTTCACTCATTCATCATGGTCTGTCTGCACATGGCAGTGTTTATATTTTATTAATTGTTCTACATGATTACATATACAACATCAGGCTCCTGGCTTTATACACTTAGGCTCCATGGCTTAACAAACACATAAGCCACTAGCGTATAAAACATAATTACAATTCCTTTTAGAACATAATTTACGACAAGGCTCGTCCTTGGGGACACTACAATCCCCCTTCCCTTATTTTTGCACTGTCCTCAGTGCAACTTATACTGTCTCTGCAAGCCTTTCAAAATTTTCAAAAAGATGCAGTTACGCTGCCCACATAACTTCTTCATGCTCCCATGTCACGTCCTTAGGACCGTACCAGGTCCACTGGACCTTTACAAGCTCTATGGCTTGATTCCGGAGCTTTTTACTTTTCCTGTCCAATATGCGCACAGGATGCACTTGCAGGACACCTTCTGGTTCCACCTTAATCACATTCCAATTGATAACATGATTAGCATCAGGTACATATTTCTTAAGCAGTGAAACATGAAACACATTATGTACAGTCATAGATGCAGGTAATGCAAGCATGTATGCAACTGGCCCAATCCTATCCAGGATCTCAAATGGCTCACAAAATCTTGCTGCTAATTTGGAGAAACTTCCCAGTTTTAGGGAACTCCTGTTAGTTTTCACTTTCAGGAAAACATGGTGACCCAATTTGAATTCTCTATGGGTTCTGTTACTGTTAGCATAACTTTTCTGCCTATCTTGGGCAGTGTTTAGATTCTGTTTAATTCTTATCATTTGGTCTTCCATCTCTTTGAGCAGTTCAGGCCCAACTACTGCTCTGTCAGCTGGATTATCCTAGCTCACTGGAGTGTTGCACTTTCTTCTATAAAGTGCTTCGAATGGGCTCATCCTCAACGATGCATGATACCCATTATTGTAGGCGAATTCTACCAAATGCAAGTAGTCTTCCCACCTTGATGGTTTATCCATCACATACATTCTCTGTATGTCTTCTATTACCCTGTTCACCCTCTCTGTCTGACCATTAGAATCAGGATGATACGTTGCACTAAAGTTCATATTCGTTCTGAATCCTTTGAACAATCCATTCCAAAAATTTGAAGTGAATTTCGGGTCCCTATCAGGCACAATTGTCTTAGGAATTCCGTGCAAGCATGCAACTTCTTTTAAAAAGATATCAGAAACATATGTTTCCCTATGAGTGGTTTTCAGTGGAATGAAATGGGGGGCTTTAGTAAGCTTGTCCACCACCACCATGATTGAATCATGCTTCTTTCTTGTTATGGGCAATCCTGTGATAAAATCCATTGTTACCACGCCCCATTTTCATTCAGGGATAGGTAAAGGCTGCAGCAACCCTATTGGGTGCCTATGCTCAACCTTAACCTTCTAGCACTCCATACATCTAGCGATGTATTCAGCGATTTCCTTCTTTAGACCCGGCCAAAATTAATGGCTTTTGACTGATGCCACAGTCTTCTGATATCCAGGATGTCCAACATAAGCCATGCTATGCATCTCCTTTAGAATTGCCAGCTTTAATTCTAAGACATTGGGTACATACACTCTATTTTTATACAGAAGTAAACCATCAGTTCCCAAGGTGTAAATTTCCTTCGTCTGTGGTCTCTCACGCTGTTGTAGCTTTGCTACAAGACCTCTGTACTGCAAATCAGTATTTTCAGCTTCCAAAATTTTGTCTTTAATCTCAGTCCTGTACATGCTAATGGTTGTAGCATGTAATTCATGCACTTTTCTGCTGAGTGCATTAACCACCTTATTTTCTTTCCCTTTGATATGCTTGATATCAAAGTCATATTCACATAGAATCTCCAGCCATCTGGTTTGCCTGAAATTTAAGGTTGGTTGATCAAATAACTACCTCATACTGTTATGGTCTTTTCTCAACTCGAATCTTTTGTCCATGAGGTAATGTCTCCATTTCCTCAAGGCGTGGATTATTGCTTCTAGCTCTAAATTGTGAGTGGCATAATTCATCTCATGCTCCTTCAACTTTTGGGACTTGTAACAAACTACAAATCCCTCTTGGCTGAGAACTCCTCCCAGTCCCTCCTTACACGCATCGGTGCACACTACGTAATTCTTATTTGGATATGCAATCTTCAAGATTGGAGTACTGGTTAACAGTTGCTTGAATCACTGGAAACTGCTCTCACATTTTTCAGTCCACTAAAACTTCTTCTCCTTCCTTTGCAAGGAAGTGATAGGGTGAGATATCTTTGAGAATGCATCTATAAACCTTCTGTAGTATCCTACCAGACCCATAAAAGATCTAACTTATTCCACATTCCTTGGCGCTGACCATTCTCGGATGGCCTCAACCTTTTCAGGATCCACAGCGATCCCCTCTTTTGAAATAATATGTCCCAAGTAATGGATCTACCTTTGATAAAATGAGCACTTGTTCAGTTTTGCGTACAACTGGTGTTCTCTCAACACCTACAACACCATTCTCAGGTGTTGCTCATGTTCTTCCTCTGTCTTGGAATACACCAAGATATTGTCCGGGAAGACTATGACAAAGTTGTCCAAATAATCTTTGAATACTCCATTCATTAAGCACATGAAAACATCAGGTGTATTTGTCAGTCCAAACGGCACCACTGTAAATTCATAATGACCATACCTTGTTCTAAAGGTATTCTTTCTAATGTCCTCATAATTTATTCTCACTTGGTATATCCAGATCTGAGATCTATTTTTTAGAATATTTTTGCATCCTCAAACTGATCAAAAAGATCATCAATCCTTGGCAGAGGATACATGTTCTTGCAAGTGACCTTATTCAACTTCCGAAAATCAATGCACAGTCTCAGTGTCCCATATTTCTTCTTCACGAATAGGCCTGAGGCACACCACGAAGACACACTGGGGTGAATGTATCCCTTCTTTAGTAGCTCTTCGAGCTGCAACTACAACTCTTTCAACTCTGGCATCCTCATTCTATAAGGAGCCTTCAAAACTGGAGCTACTCCAGGCATCAAATTTATAGAAAAATCAATGTACCTCTTCGGAGGTAGTCCAGGTACCTCCTGAAATATGTCCTTAAACTCTTTGAGTACCTCTTGGTCTTCCACATTCGAGACTACATATCGGGATGCTTCTTCCAACCGAGTAGCAAATAATTGACAGCTTTTCTGGTAACATTTCTTTAGCTGCATGGTTGAGATTTCCCTAAGAGCCATGGCTCTGGGAATTCCTTGGAATGTTACCTAATTTCCCTCTTCATTCAGGCATGTAAACCTCTTTTTACGACAATCTAGAAGGGCATGGTGCTAGTCCAACCAGTCCATCCAAATTAACCACTTGTATGAGCCTAAAGGCACAATGTTCAATTCAGCCTTAGTGCTCATTCCTTTCATGTCTACTGAATAGGACTTAACCAATTAAATGACCTTCCTCTTGGTTTCTGTGGCTAACAGCACTAACCAAGACTTCTCATGTTTTCTTCTCATTAGATGCAAATTTTCCACCACTCTAGGATCTATATAACTATGGCTAGCCTCTGAATCAATTAAAGTAACAAGTGGTTGGTTGTTGAATGTACCTTCCACTTCAATCATGTGTGATTGAAATTCTACTTGCTTGTTGTCCAAGGCTACATAGATCCTCGACATTCTGCTGCCCATATCCTCCATTGTTTCATCTTGTTGAACAGTATGAATAGTTCTCGCTTTACCATTTTTATGGGGACAATCTCTGTACTTGTGGTTTCCTTTACAGCCCCAATACTGAATGGGCATCTGTCTCTGTCTTTGTGGTCCCTCTTTAGTCATTCTTGGCTCTCTAAATGATGGCTTCCCCTAAAGACTATTTCTGAAAAAGGAAGGCTTGTTTCCCTTTTGCCTCTGTTCCTTCTTAAACTTCCTCTCATCATTCCAAGCCTTTTGAAGGATAGGCCTTTCTCCTTGTTGTTCATACAAGCATTTCGTCCTTCTTATTGTTTCTTCCATAGTCTTAGGATCGTAATAATGAATCTTGTCACCCATGGAAGGTGGCAATCCACTCAGATATCTCTGAATCTTGATAGCCTCGTCTTTGATGAATGGAACATAGTTCAGTAGTTCCAGAAAACTTCATTCATACTCATCAATAGTCATGCTGCCTAGCTTGAGTTCGAAGAACTCCTTCATCTTTCTGTCATAGTATCTTTTAGTTAGTTATTTCTTCTCTAAATACCTCTTAAATTCCTTCCAAGTGACCTCTATCTCTCTGATGTGTTGCACCTGCACAAACTGATCCCACCACATGGATGCTTTTCCTTTCAGCTGGTACATTGCAATTCTTCCTTCTACATGGGCAGAATAAATCTAAAGTTGGAAATATTTCCTCATGCCAAGCAACCATGTCTTGACATCTTCCTCCTTCTTATGTTCTCCATCGAATGTTGGAGGCTTAATCTTGTTCATCTCCCCTTTCAATTCATCCTTTCCAGATTTTCGATGTTTTCTGGTAGGAGACGAGCTTGAACTACTGTGTGTTTCCTTTCCAGAATGCTTCGGGGAGAGACAGTAATGTCTGCTACCACTCCTTGATCTTCTTCTCCTCTCAGGGGTTTTGACACTTCTTGATCTGCTTGTGTCACTCTCTTTTTCCAATTTCTTTTCTATTCTTTCCAGGCTCTTCAACATTTTTAAGTTGAATTCACCCTGCCGATCCCTGATTTTCATGAGATTTCGACTATCAGCTAGGCGATATTGGGCATATTTCTACAACTTTTCAATGAGTTTCATCATGTGTCCCTCTTTATCTATCTCTTTTCCATGCCCATTAGAGTTTGTTCCTTCGACTCTTAGTTTGACATCCTTTCCTTCTTATTTGTCTTCTGTTTCGGAGGCAATCTGCACCTCTTCCAATTCCATACTCGGCATAAGTTTTCGGCTGTCCTGACACTCATTGAACTCTGCACACACGACGTACATCCAACTGAATATTTTCAGGCCCTTAAACCTTCAAGAAAACTTACAACATTCATAAGTCAACGTGAACAAGAAAAACATTTTGACTTCACAAGTTTTCTGAGCTCTGTCCGACTCTGCAAATTCTGAAACTTCAAAACTTTGGAATCTCGATCCATGAAGATCCAATAGTTAAATATTCATAACCAAAGTCACCCTTTCGCAACTTGCGATCTCATTATTTCGTGAGTCAAAGACCCTCGACTCATTTCCTAAAAATGTTAATACCCGAGATGCAATACGAGTATGGCTCCCTCCTCGTTAGCGCCTGCTACACATGAACATTGGCTAGGGCTAAGTGCTATCACTTCTCGCTACTCTCACCTTCACGAGTTGTGGCATCCAACCCTGGCACCTTCCTTTCATGAAACCTTGAGAAGTGATGTTGACTTTTCTCCTCGCATTCTCGCTACTCATGACTTCACGAGTTTCAATGTCGAGCTCTCGTGCTCTTATCTCATGAATTCCTGAGATGAGAGAAGTCAATGGAGTGTTGACTCCCTTCTCTAGGTGATGCAGGTCTGTATATCTATCAAGTGGGCCCCACCTTATGGCTCTCGCATGTGTCCACATGAGCCTCGGCTCTCGGCACTTCACGACTTCTGTAGTCGAAAGTGACCCCTCTCAACCTTCAAACCCCCAAATGCATGATAGGCGATGGTGTTCCTGATCCAATGGTCCTCCCTTGACCCAGATCCAACAGTTGTCTCCACTCCTCGTGAATGCATGACTTCATGACTTGGAGAAACCAACTCTTGGGCCCTCACCCCGTGAACTTCCGAGTTCGCGAGACCCGAATCTTGGAACTCTTCGATACTTCACCGACTCCGCGATGGCTGCCACCTGTCCTCCTTAGATGGACGACTGCGATTCTCTCACAACTTCTCCACTCATGACTTGGAGCACCCAAATCCTAGGTTCTCACCTTGCGAACCTACGATTTCGTGAGATCCCTAAATCTCTGCCACCTGTCCTGCTCCGATTGGGCAGTCTTGACTAATTCGAAATTTCACGTATCGCGATTTCCACTCTTGAGCAACTCCAAAGGGCTTTACACCCCATGCACACTTCCCATATATGACGGTCACGAGGTTTCACCTCCCCTCCCGAACAAATCCTAATGCTCCAGCACTGTTGGTGTGGAGTCCTCTCTTCCCATTGCCATAGACCACACCGGCTGTGGTTTCACACACTGCTATACCTCCTAAGATTATAGGCACTGTCAAGTAACTCCTTGACACTTCGGACCATACCAGGGTCCAAAATTTGTCCCTCAGACACAATTTCTCCTCACACCCTCGGTCCAAAGACTGCTCAACTGGCCCATCTACGCTCAGTGTCGAAACCTTGGCTTTAATACCAAACTGTAGCGCACTTTTCTGACTACCATGTCTTAATCACTCTTAAAAGGAAACTATAACACCACTTGGTACATAAATCATACAGGCATTATATAATCCACATGCATTTAAGCCAAGAAACACATTTAAGCTCAGAGAAAACATATCATTTCGTGCTATAATTAACAATCAATAGCGTTTAATATTAATTCATATACACAACGGAATTCATGATAAAATAAGCAACACAATCATGCAAAACATGATTAAAGAATAATCAAATACTTATCTTTTAACAATGGTAGATTCAACCAACCAAATGTAGGCCTTCCATGAACCTCCCAGCCTTAGACCGCACTACTCATCAAGCTCAGCAGTGGGTAACCCCCGAGCTGGGACTAAGCTCCACCCCGAGACAAGGAATCCTAGGCTAGGCTGAGGTTACAGAGAAAAAAACACACAACCACAGGAAGGATTCTCTCCCAGGAACCACCCACACTCACTGCCCATAGACCCTCATTCCTCACATGCCTATTCCACCCCAGGAGTATACACCTTCTCTATCATTTGGATAGTCCTTCCACTGCTAACCTCCCTTACCTTAGGTTAAAGAAACAGATCGAACCAGAAGTCTCCGAGCTCTGTGGCAGCTACAGGGTTCCTTCCAAGAGTTCTCTCCTTCCTCTATGCACTATCTTGCCTAGAGAGAATCGCTCACAGGCCAACAACTTGTTCTTCTAACTTCAATCACCTCTCTCACCTGGAAAGAGTGTTGTACAACTAGACAACAAACCTCTCACACAGTCCAGCACTGTGTGGCCACACAACCAACAGAAAAAAAGACACAGGATTTTCCACAAGATCAACAATGGAAAAATGGTTTAGGGTCATGGCTTCGGGACAGATCCTCCACGCACAGGTTAAGTCAGTCAGACAGAGGATGCACACAGATTTCCCAGACACTACACAAACTTTTCGGTTTATAAGGGGTACGAGGTTTTTCTACAGAGGTTGGGTCTGTCATACTACTCAAAAGCCATACACACTCAAGCCTTCGGGTTGAATGGAGGAGAACCCCTCTCACGGCTCATCTTGGTCGTTTTATTTGCATGCACCCGGGTTGACACATGTCACCCATGGAACTGCATGCGTTCCACCAGCACGCGTTCCTCCCACCATTTGTAAAATCACATGTCCTTCCAAAGGACTTAGGATAAAACATATAATGCACATGTTCTTTTGGAATAATAATAAAATATTATTCCCAGTATTAACCGCCCTAGGCTAAACACTTAGCCCCTTTTTCCCACCTTCCATCCCCTAATTTCTTTCCCACTCTATGGATGCTTAGTCCCCCTTTACTCATTCATCGTGGTCCGTCTACACATGGCAGTGTTTATATTTTAATAATTGTTCTGCATGATTACATATACAACAACAGGCTCCTGGCATTCAACCATTAGGCTCCCTATCCTAACAAAAACATAAGCCACCAGCGTATAAAATCTTGGCTCACCAGCCTATAAAACATAATTACAATTTCTTTCAAAACATAATTTACGACAAATCTCGGCCTTGGGGACACTACAATTGGGTCCTATTCCTTTCGCTTTTTGGGATTTTGCGATTCACGAAAATCCACAGCATAGAGTCTCCTTACCTTTCAAAAATTTGATTCCTGAATTCTCGAAGCCTCACCTCCCAGGCGATCTATGGATAAGATCTTCCTTGATTCGACAACTCTGGATCTTTCAGGATTTTGTCACTCGGGAATCTCTTATGCTCAATCAAACGGTTGTCGGATATCGACACTGGATCTGAAGGTTCATATCTATCCTCCCTGCACTCTCTCCTACTATTTCCTGGACATGAAACTCAACAGTCCAGATCTTTCCTCCCAACACTAATTCAATGGTAGTTGTGCTCTTCATCCTGAGCTTCTTGGGTTTTTGACTTAGAAGATTTTCCAAGTCTCGAAGGTCTTGGCCTTCGACTCTACCTCTTGCGGGCCTGGTTCCTTTGGGTCTAAGCTACGTTACAGAAATTCTTCCCCTCCTAAGCTTTGTCAACTCAGAAACCTTGAAAGGTCTCTCAATCTTCTTCTCCTCTCAGATATTTCTTTATGCGCAAAGACACTATTCCTCCTAACCTTCTAAACTTGAGACAAGTTCACTCTGTGCACACTCCCTGTGTTGTTGAGATTTCACTAAACTCAGATCTGAAGTATTTCTTGAAAAGAAATGTTTCTCGCCCTCTTGGCACTTTCCTTACTTGATGCACTCCTTGCAGAGATTCTTCGAACAGAGTGTTCAACAAATCTATAAGTTTCTCTCCTCGACACTTCTCTCTAAACTCAAAATAGAGTCCCTCCTGTGCACTCTATGCACGCACTCAATGTCCTCTTGGCAGAGCTCTACAAAATTTTCAACAATTCTGCTTCTCCTCTCTATGCTCTCCTCTATACAGTTTCTCCTTCAAGGTGTTCATCAACCTTGAGGCTTCCTCCTTGAGTCAATGAATTTAGCTAGTACGCCCTCCTAGCACGTCTTTGTGCAAAATTCTGCAGAATTCAGAAGTGCACTCCTACACTCGTTTTTAGAGACCGCAGTACTCTGTCATGCACTCTTTCATGAAACCACAAAGAATCCAAACCTAAAATCAAAGAACTCTCAGATAGGAAAATCTATCTATCCCTGCGAATACACATTTAGCATACCTCTACAACATATCATCAACACATAAAGACATTCATTCATGAACTTACAAACACATAAAAAACAACATGCAGGAAAAACTGCTATGATTGTATTAATATGAAATGCCTTTTTACAATGTGAGCTTGGACTGTAACAAAGTCACGGTTTTCTCTCCTCTCTAACCTATTCTCTGTTCTACTCTCCCTGAACTAAATCTAGATTCAAAGAATATCTTTTTACAAAGAGGGGCTCCTCGAGATCTTCCCTCCATCTCACCAACTCTCATTAAATTACATTCAATTACATTGAATGGTTGTCTAGTCCGAATTAGATCTAGATCTCAGCCTTACAACCATGTAAGACAAACTTTATCTAAAGCTTGCGCACATGCATGGCTTTTGGCTCTACCAGCCTTACAATATTTAATACAATTTTCAAACTTTGAAAAACAAGAAGGTTGCACCTCTCTCCTTCCATTGAATACACACCTTGATGTGTTGGCTGGATGGCGCGTAGCTAGCTTGGAGGGATGCTCCTGCATCACTTCTCCCTTGAATCACTATAAAAATCATGTTAGCAATAGGTTCATTGTAAAAGAGTACCACCATATTCTTTAAAATCCACTAATTCATGGTTTCTGAAGAGTAGAAGTATAATTGGACATTACCCCTAACTAGCACATTTTAATTCCATCTCAGTGCATACCTACCATTGAAATTCCACCTAGTTCTGAGCTTTTTTTCTCTAGTACATAACAATCCATCGACTCTGTTGTTTTTTGTATACCATCATCTTGTTGATGTGGCATGAAACATGAATAATGATGTGGTACTCTTGTCCACCTTTCAACTCCTGACATGTCCATGTCATCATCCTCCTTTTCTTCTTAATCAAAAATCAAACTATTTCTTCCTTCGACAATTTGTAGAATTCTTCCTCCATAGGCAAACCTTGAAATTCATCCCATGGATAGACTTCAAAATTCTTCACATCAATAGAATTTAGAGTTTGTCACATTGATAGGATTAATAATTTTCTCCATCGACTAACTCTAGAATTTGTTCCATCGACAGTCTTCAAAATTTATCCCATCGATGGAATTCATAATTTTCTCCATCGACAAACTTCAAAATTTGTCCCATCGATGGACTTAAAAAATAATTCCATCGACAAAATCCATAATTTGTCCCATCGAAGGACTTGAAAATTTGTTTGATTGGCATACTTCATAATTTGTCCCATTGGTGGACTTAAAATTTCGTTCTATCATTTGACTTAAAAATTTTCCCCATCAATGGACAAACAATTGTGTTCCATCGACGAACTACCAATTTTTCTCTATCGATGAACAAATCATTTTTCCTTTGGCGAACTATGAAATTTGCTTGTCGTCAAACAAAAAAATGTATTTCGGTGAACCACTTAATTTTTTCATCATTGAACTACAAAATTCAGTTCAACGACCTACAAAATTCTCTTCATCGTTGTCTTCGAAATTTCTCCCATCATTGAACTTCGAAATTCTTCTTTTTCGAACTACAATTATATTTCATCGTTGAACTTCTAAATTTGTCTTCGAAGAACTAAAACTTTTCCTCATTGGTGAACTCATTAACTTTCCATCTACGAACTTCATTTTACTTCAACAAACTATGCAGTTTTATTCTATTGGAAATCATGAATAACTTTTCATCAGTGATCACAAATAATTCTTTATCGGTGAAAAAAAATTAACTTAGGATTTTTTTCCCAAATTTGAGATGAATCTAGACCATTAATCTTGCGATTAGATGTGATCCAAACCATTGATTTTTCCAAACTTCATAGCCACCATGAAAGTACCAAGTTCCACCTTTCGTGAAAATTTTTACTCTTAGCTTGTAGCCCCCAGGGGTGTAAATGAGTTGGCAATAGAGTGGAGTTTTAAGGAACTCCTTGTGACATTGTCGGTTCAAACCTCAACTAGCCCATTTGTTGTGCTTGGGAGTTGTGCAATGCACATGGAGGTTATAGTGGTATTCGTCGGAATCAACCTTATGTCATGGGAGTATGATCCCATCCCAGATATCTATACAACCAGATACAAAAGGCTCTATAACTTTTATATTGATGTAACTAATCATGTATTTGATGATTTTGGGTGCAATCTCACTTGAATTCACTCAAAAATTTGGGGATTTCAATCTGATTTTATAGTTTTCCCCAAATTTATTGCAAAATAAAAATTTGCAACAATGAATTTATTAAATTTGGAATTGTCTCTAGCCCATACTTGTCTGATGTTGGAACCTTTACTCTGATACCAACTTATGATGTACTCATATCCAACATCAAGGAACATTACTACCAAATCGATATAGCATAAGAGTGGTATCAATTTAAAAATTCATGTAGCATGAGAAAAATACTCATGCATCTAACATTAATTTTAAGATAGTGCATACTATTTTCCCCAAATTTATCGCATTTTTTTTTTTTGCAACAATGAATTTATCAAATTTGGATTGTTCTCTATCCCATACTTGTCCTATGTTGGAACCTTTTCTCTGATACCAATTTATGACATACCCATATTTAATCATGGAAGTATTAAATCTAATATGAAGAATGATGAACTTACTATGGTACGTTATCTTCACCTAAACTTTTGAAGTCATAGAATGTAATATTTCATATATAAAAAGTATGCAGAAGATAAATAAATAACTAGAAATGGAATATGAACAACAATATAACCAAAACAACACCACGATAATACCAAAATAATAACAAAATAACTCCAGAAATACCACTTTGATTACTAAGAGCAATGTTCACTTGCCTCTTCAAGGGGGAAACCTGCAATAGAGCAGATCTCTATTACAATAATGTCCAAGACAAAACTTCTCATACACTCGACTCCTATTTATACTAAATATGTCTATCATAACAATGACCTAGATGAAGATCCTTCTAGAAGCAAAAGCTTCTATTAGGTCTTCTTACATTGGACTTATTCTTCCTTATTGCTAGGCCTTATTAATATTGACCTTTATTACATTGAAATATATTATTCTACCTCTATGAGGGGTTATGTCCCTAGCATGTCCGCCCCCTTAAAAATGACCTTGTCCTCAAGGCTTGAGATGAGGAAATTGTCATAGAATAGTAGTTGGTTCCCAAGTGGCATCTGCTAGAGTTGTATCTTTCCCCTGGACTAACACTTCATTGATGGTTTGTTGATGCAAATGATGCTCACGCTAGTCCAAAACTGCTTGTGGCTGTAGAAAAATGGAGCCTTCTTAATCAAACTTGGGAAGGTTGGTTTGAGTTTGACACTTAGTTCCAATCACCTTCTTTAAGTAGGAAACATGAAAAAGAAGATGGAGCTTAGAATGACTGGGCAAAGATAACTGCTAGGCCACCTATCCCAAATGCTTGAGAACTGTATAAGGACCAGTTTCTGACAATGGTCAGCCTTGAAGGAATTTTTCTTGTAAGGTTACAGTTGAAGAAAAACCTGATCCCCTTCTGCAAATTGACACTCGGAGAGACCATGATATGCTTGTTGCTTCATGTGATTCTGGGACATGACCAAATTCTCTTTGAGGGTATAGAAAATAGCCTCTTGAACTGTAAGTGTTTGGTCAGCTTCCTAGAGCTTCAAGACACCTATAAAATATGAGAGAACTAAAGGTGGCTTTTTTCCATAGACGGATTCGAAAGGAGTCATGCAGGTAGCTATATGGTAAGAAGTGTTGTACCACCATTCAACGAGTGGTAACCATTGAGCCCACTAATTTTTCCTTTCTGATGCAAAACACCTCAAATATGTTTCCAAACACTTCTTGACCACTTTAGTTTGACCATTAGTTTGGGGATGATAAGCTATGCTGAGATGAAATTGGGTGCCTTGGAGATTGAACATTTATTGCCAAAAGTTGTTGGTGAATGTTGGCTCGCAATCAGAAACAATAGAATCCAGCATGCCATGAGGTTTGAAGAATTGATCCATGAAAAGTTGAGCCACACTGGATTCTTTAAATTGGTGTTGAAGAGCTCATAAATGAGCATACTTGGAAAGATGATCAGCTACCACCATGATGATTGATTTATTTCTCAATTTAGGTAAGCCTACAATAAAATCCACAGATATATCCTGCCAAATAGCAGGTGGAATCGGAAGCAGTTGTAGTGTGCCAAGAGATTTAACTATTTCTCCTTTGTTGCATTGACACACATCACATTCAACCACAAAATTACGAATGTCCAGTTTCATACCATCCCAGAAAAAAAAATGTTTGACCTGGTCATATGTTTTGGTAAGCCCTGAATGCCCAACTGTGGGTGTAGCATGAAGCTTAGAAAGTACTAGGTATTTAATTTTTGACTGTGTACTTAAATACAAATGGCCTTTGTATCAAAGCTCATCATTGAGCCAAGAGTACCCTAGGAGATTGGAGAATTGGACTGCAATTGTTGTATCAGATGTGAACTTTTTGGATCTTGTATCCATTCCTCGCAAACAACTTGGAGCCAATCTGGTATAATGAAGGATAGAGAAAAAATGGACCCTTCATCTTCATATTTTATGGAAAGTGCATCATCACCCACATTAGATTTTCCTTTTTTGTAAATGATTTCATAATCATATCCAAAGATCTTAGTCACCCATTTTTGTTGCTTGGGGGAGGAAAAGTGTTCCAAAAATACTTGAGACTTTGATGATGTGTCTTAATTTGGAAGCGTTTCCCCAATAGATACAGATGCCAAAGATCCACAGCATGAAAAATAGCCAACATTTCATTTTCATAGATTGTTAAAGTCCAAAGGCTGACCCTCTTGCATAAGGATGACACCAATTCCTTTCTTGGAAGCATCACATTCCATTACAAAGGTCTTTGTGAAATCAAGAAGGGTCAGGAATGGAGTGGTGCACATGGCCATCTTCAAGGTTTGAAAAGCCTGAGAAACTGCTGGATTCCAAGTGAAATAATTATTTTTAAGGAGAGTTATGAGAGGTGTCACAATATTTCCATAATTATTAACAAACTTGTGATAATAACCTGTTAAACCCAGAAATCCACACAAGCTTTTGAGAGTCTTTGGGTGAGGCCAATATTGGATAGATTTAATCTTTTTAGGATCCACCCTGACAATGACCTTCCCAATGAGATGACCTAAGTACTCGACTTCTGAGGTGCCAAAAACACATTTAGATTGTTTAAGGAAACGTTGGGCCTACGAGAGTAGGTGGAGAATTTGATCCACATGGGAAAGATGAGATTGCTAAGTTTTACTATAGATGAGAATATCATCGAAGAAAAATAAGACAAAATGATGCAGAAAAGGACAAAATACATGATTCATTATGCTTTGGAAGGTGGAGGGGGGATTACATAGGCCAAAGGGCATGACAAAAATATCATAGTGACTCTCATGAGTTTGAAAGGAAGTATTGGGTATGTCAGCTTCTTTCATACGTATCTAGTGGTAGCTAGAATGCAGATCAAGTTTAGTGAAGTATTGAGCACCACTCAACTCATCCAAGAGATCATCAATGACAAGAATGGGGAACTGGTCCTTGATGGTGAGCTTATTGAGGTCACAAAAGTTAGGAAAAATGTGCGAAGTACCTTCATTATTAAGTACCATGACCACAGGGGAATAATAAGGGCTGGTACCGGGATGGATAACACCCACTTGGAGAAATTCCTGCACTATTTTCTCAATTTCATTCTTTTGGGAAAAGGGGTGGAGATAAGGGAGAACATTGGGAGGAATACTGCCAAGAACAAGGGGAATGGAATGATCATGAACACCACAAGAAGGAGGAAGGCCCTGAGGGGTGGAAAACACAACTTAATGTTTGGAAAGGATAGCTTGGAGGTCAGGATGCATAGAGGGTGTCTCAACGACTTGAATAGAATGGAGTTGAGAAATGATATCAGAGTGGCCTTTCTTGAGGATATTTTCCATATGATGGGGACTAATGATCTTAGGAGAACTAGCTATGAGACCTTGGAATTGATATTTTTTTTCTTCATGTTGGAATTACATGGCTAATTCCTTAAAATCCATAAGAATGGAACCCAAAGTGTGTAACCATTCAACACCTAGCACAATGTCATGACCTCCCATGTCAATGGAAAACATATGAGATTTTAGTTGGTAATGTCCAATTTGAAGACGAACATTTTCACACCGCCCACCACATTTCATCAAACCACAATTGGCTATCATGATTTTAAAATTATTGACAACACAAATATATCAATTGGTTTCCTGGGAAATGCGACGATGAATAACATTGTGGGTGCTACCACTGTCAACAAGGATTATGACCTTCATGTGCTTAATGTAGCCAATGAGCTTGAGAATTTGGGGGGGAGAGAAGCCAGTGAGGGCATGCAAGGAAATAAGTGGGTCAACAAGATCTTGGGTGGCATTGGGAAGGGAGGGTTCTTCAACAAGGGGAACTGTCACATCCTCTTCAGTAACATCTTTTGAGATGGCCATAAATAGTTTTTTTTCCTTACACTTGTGGCCCAAAAAATATTTTTCATCACAATTATCGCAAATAACCTTCATTTGGCGTTCAACCATTTCATCCCTAGTTAGTTTCTGGACCTTGAGGGGAGTAACATTGGGGTTAGGATTAGCGATTCGAGGGAGAGGAACACAAGGGTTTTTTTTTTTCTATGAGAAAACAACTTGTTGGGCCTCTTTAGCACATTGAGTAGATTCCAACCAAGTGGGAGGGAGGATCATGAGAACCTGGGATCAGATTTCATCCTTGAGATCACTGATAAAGCATTCACGAAAGAATGCATCTCACATGCCCTCTGTTCAAAAGGCCAAATGCTCAAAAGTAGTGATGAAGTCTTCCACTGTGCCTGACTGTTTCAACTTGGCCAAATGACCTAGACAATGGGTATCAGTATCAAAGCGGGCATAGAACTCAACAACAAACTGGGTCGAGGAAATATACCCCTTGCATGAATTTTTTCACCATTGCTAGTGTTCAAGCTCTAGATAGAGGATATCATAGCGAAGTTTGACCAACTCGTCAGTGATACCATGTAGAGAAAAACAACGCTCCATTTGAGTAACCCAACCTCTTGGATCATAGCCATCAAATTTATTGACCTCTACGCGGGGAAGACAATGTTCACAATGAAAGGAGTTGGAGTGAAAATGCAAAGACTGATAGAAATCAACATCATCGAGTTGTGTTGATGAAGAAGGACCCGTGGGGAGGTTCAACAATTGATTGACAACATTCTGGAGGGAGGCTAATTGGTTAGTGAGGTTGGATTCTAGGGTGTCAATGTGGGAATTGGTGGAATTCATCTGATATGTGAGATGTTCGATGGATACATGGGCTTGATTGACGGAAGTTTAGATATCTTGGCTACGTGTGGTGGCCATTTGGAGAGGGGAAGTGAGGGTAAGGAAAAAATGGGTGGGTGGGACCATAAAAAAAAGACTTACAAGTGATAGGTACCATGTCGATCAATGCTTTNATAATGGGATAGGTGACAAAATAGGGAAAGTGGGAACGAGTCGGGTCCACTGAAACAAAAATGATTAAAAATGAATGGTATGACTGTGATCATAGAGAGAAGGGGAAGCCAATGGAATAGGTCCCAAATAAGTTTGCATGGAGCGACCACTATACTCATTTTTTTTTTTACTCCTGTCGATTTATACTCCAGCCTGAAGAATACTGTAGTGACAAAATTTCCAAATGCTTAACAGGAAGAAATGTGTAGTAATTTTGCTGCCAGAATGCAAAAGACAATGTAGCACGACAATAGATCTTGTTGGTTCTATTTTTGTTTCCTTCCCAAGGGTTATGGTATTCAAGGGTTCTATAGACAAGGGTTTTCCTTGTGCTATAGCTCTCTGATATACGTGTGGGGTCCAACAGTAGTTCTCAACCCAGTATCTCATGGAACCAACTAAGGATGCTAGACCTTACCCTTAGTCTTACTACTCGACTACCCAGATACTAGAGAATATCTTCTTGAGTGTTTTTCTCAGTGCCACTATAGAAGTCAGGCGACCAATCAATTTATCTATGAAGGACTTCATGAGATCTAGGTCGATCCGTATACAGGTGTTGTCTGAGGCACTACCACTCGAAAGGGTACCAATAGGGGTTACAAGGGTGGCCAACATATGTGCGCTTAAGTACCACTTGTGTTTACTACATGTATGAATCCATGACCCCTGGTTTATGCGCGTAACGATATATCTCTATAGCTTAAATACGTCAGAATACGTCTCTACCCTAAAAAGAAATTAACCCACAATTTTATAACGAGGAAGGTGCTTTGATACCACTTGTAATATTCCAGATATAAAAAGTATGTAGAACATAAATAAATAGCTAGAAATGGTAGATGAACAACAATATAACCATAACAACACCATGATAATACCAAAATGATAATAAAATAAAACCAAAAATAACACTTTGATTACTGAGAGCAATGCTCACTTGCCTCTTCGAGGGGGTAATCTCCAGCAGAGAAGAGCTCTATTACAATAATATCCAAGAAAAAACTTCTCATACCCTCGACTCCTATTTATACTAAATATGTCTATCAAAAGAAAAATCTAGAGGAAGATCCTTCTAGAAGCAGAAGCTTCTATTAGGTCTTGTTACATTGGACTTATTCTTCCTTATTGATAGGCCTTATTAATATTGACCTGTAACACCCTGTTTCCCCCAGATTGTAAATATAACTAGACTGGACAAGGACTATGGCAAACTCATAAGTATGAATATGTGATGTAAATGGACCTGCAAGAGGAGGTTAATGAATGTGAATAATATTTTGAATTTATTGCAGACTGCTGAGAGGGGATGTGCAGAAAAGAGACCACAATGGCGGTGGAAGGCACCTGAAAAGGTGGCGTTAACTTCCACCGAGAATAAAATACCGTATTTGGACTCCACTGGCTCGGAGAACCAAAAGCGGCTCGCTGGCCCTGAAATTCAATGCCTCACAGGCTGGTAGGCAGGTGGCTTGATGAGGGATGGGATGGTGAACCACCCATCCGTAGAGCCGTCAAGCCTGATCAGCGTGAGGGTAATCGTGCCACACGCAACCTCATGAGGGGATAAGGCGTATGGCAGAGACGATTGAGACGGAGACGCGAGGGGGAACTCTGGAATTACGTAGAGTGAGTGATAGCAGAGAGAAAGGATGGCAACCTTCACTCCTGGTCACTGGCAGACAGAGAGACGCGGTCTCAGAGCATCGTGGTCTCAGCTCGGGGGTGGCTGGTGGTAAATCCTTTGGGAGTCGCTGAGCCTACGGTTGGGTGGAAACGAGCACCCCTCCCAGTAGTCGTGCCCACTTCGGGTGTTATTTCTGATAAGTATTTTTATGTATTGCATCTTGAAATTCATATACTGATATACATATATACTCACAACACTGTGAGATTGTGAACGATTTTAGTGTAAGAATATCTGTGAATGTTTTGATAATAACTAATGGACCCATGCTTGTAATAGAGGAAGCCATGCACAACTCATGTCGATAAAAATGAATCTAACCATGCCTAGGTTGAACTAAGTTAGGTATCCAGTCCATCCTCGGGAATTTGTTTCCCTTATCTGTATCTGGGAATGGCCTGAAATGGACCTCTTCATGGAGATTTCCCTTCTTAGAAAGGTTTACCAAGAACCTGGAAAAAAGGGCGTGAATGTGCAAGCCTCAGCAACCCTATGCAAAGAGGAGTGACCCTCTTGAAATCTCGAAGTACCCACGTAAGGATAAGTATTGGTCAATGGATGAGATCCTGTCGGGAAAGCTGTAGTCATTCACGACCGTTAAATCGAAGGAATGAATGAGGGTGTAAATTGCCTTAACCCTTTTTCCCTTATCTTTGTGAATAGCGAGGAAATACGAATTGTAGAAACCCAGACTCCATGAGGACATCTGAACCGTTGGTTTTTCCACGTCCAAAGGGCAGTAGGAAAGGGTGCGGCATCGAGACCGATCTGAACCATCAGATCTTAGCTAGGAAACTCGACAGTCGTTAGATCTATAGGGAGATAGACGAGGATTAAGCCTCATGAAGAAGTCCAAAAGCTGGACGCTTTAATTCGCGAGTGGCGAGGCTACGAGAGGATCAGAGCCGTCTATCCGAGGAGGACAGGTGGCAGAGATCTAGGGATCTCATGAGCTCGGGGCTTGCGGGGTAGAAGTCCAAAAGCTGGACGCTTTAAGTCACGAGTGGTGAGGCTATGAGACGATCAGAGCCATCTGTCCGAGGAGGACAAGTGGTAGAGATCCAGGGATCTCGTGAGCTCGGGGCTCACAGGGTAGAAATCCAAAAGCTGGACACTTTAAGTCACCAGTGGTGAGGCTACGAGAGGATTTGAGCTGTCCATCTGAAGAGGATAGGTGGTGGAGATCTAGGGATCTCGCTACCTTGGAGGTTCGCGAGGTAAGAGCTCGAAGTTTGGATGCTCTAAGTCGCGAAGCAGCGAAGTAGCCAGAGGCTGTGAGCCATCCATTTGGGGAGGACAGGTGGTAGAGATTGAGGAGATCTCGCACACTCGGGAGCTCGTGGGGTGAACGCCCAAGTATTTGGCATTAAAAGTTGCAAGACACGAGGTCGCAAAGCAGCGAAGTAGAGAGAGGCTATGAGCCATCCATCTGGGGAGGACAGGTGGCGAGATCGAGGAGATCTCGTACACTCGACAGCTCGCAGGGTGAACTCCCAAGTATTTGGCATTAAAAGTTGCGAGACACGAGGTCACGAAGCAGCGAAGTAGCGAGAGGCTGTGAGTCATCCATCTGGGGAGGACAGGTGGCAGAGATCGAGGAGATCTTGCGAACTCGGGAGCTCACAGGGTGAACACCTAAGTATTTGGCATTAAAAGTTGCGATACATGAGGTTGCGAAGCAATGAAGTGGCGAGAGGCTGTGAGTCGTCCATCGAAGGAGGACAGGTGGAAGAGATCGAGAGATCTCGCGAACTCGGGAGTTTGCAGGGTGAGAGCCCAAGTATTGGGCATTCAAAGTCACGAGGTTGCGAGTAGCGAAATCCCTCGGGGAAAAGTTAGTGAGTTGACTGATTATCGGATCTCAGGGATCCGAGAACCTAGTGTTCAACCTTTGAACTCGCAAAGTCATGAGTTTCGATTCCTCGATAAATCAAGGAAAGGCGATCGTGCGAAGAGAATTGTGGGAGCAGATGTCCCGATCGGGAAATAGAAGAACCTCAGAGTTCTTCGGGCGAGAAGAAGAAGACCCTATGCGCGGACGTACCCGTAGTTGGCACACCTGCGTCAGGTGGGACATAAGACCACGGTTATGTACAGAGAATCGAGTAGGTAAATAGAAGACCTGCGATTCAGGGATTGGCATTTTGCTGCTATAAGCTCCGGGGAGTCTCATTATTGAAAATTCAACCAAAAATTTTGATTGATGGTAGNGGTTACAACACTCGGCCTGATTGGGCTCATGCACAAGTCGTGTATAAACCTCGTATGAAACAATCCTATGAGGAATAACCCCCCTGAATTAACTATCTTGACAATGGTCTAAGAACTTGGAATATGAAAGCCCGACTGTGTATGCATGTGAAAGAGTTATGAAATTATGTGCCATTTATAAAAAAAAAATTGAACTTAACTCTTGACTAATAATCAGCGTTTGTCTTTTCTGTCAAGCGGATGATCAACCGCAGGAATCTACAAGCACTGAACATGGTGACTCACCAAGAGGTGGGAGAAGGCTCCCACAATAGAGATGAGGAGTCTGATGAAAGAAGAGCAATAGGAACCCCTCCAGACTTAGCTGAGACAGTGAGGAGTCTCATGGCCGAATTGTAAAGCTGCAAGGCCGATAATGAAAGAATGATGAAGGAACAAGTAAAGCAAACCGAGATTAATGCAGTTCTACTACAGAGCTTATCCGACCTACAGCGACAGATGCAGCATGAACCTGAGATGCAGAATCGTAGTTGTGTCAGCGGTCACACTGAGAGAAGCACATCCAGAAAGGTCCACCCCAGAGGTAAAGGACCAGTGCCAGACGATTCCACTGAGAAGGAAGCTGGCGATTCAGAAGGCTCTCCCAGTAGCAGGACCAGTTCCTATTCTCAAAGGAAACATAAGAGGCAAAAGACTTCTAAGAGTCATACATTTGAGGAATTCAAAAAGGCCAAACCTCCCTCCTTCAATTTCGAGATAAAGAAGGGAGAGGAAGCTGAGGCTTGGCTACTTGGACTGAAGAAATATTTCAGAGTCCATGATTTCTCAGAAAAACTGAAGGCCCGAGTGGCCACTTTCAATCTAAACGGAAAGGCTTCCATTTGGTGGG